>JBAMHW010000024.1:25337039-25351819 GCA_037177495.1 Rhadinocentrus ornatus | reverse complement strand
AGGAGGGAGATGAAGTATGCTGTTCATTGCAAGACCTTTCCTGAGTAAATCTGGATGGAAGGAAATGTTGCTCTAAAATGAGTATATTTCCCTTTAGTATTGATCTTTCCAGATTTTTAAATTGCCAGCTTGACAGGCACTAATCACTCCAACACCTTCAGAGAGCCACGTCTCCTTTTGGTCCATTTTAAATGAGCTTTGGTCCACAGACTTTTGGCTCTGCCACGGACACATCCACATCAACTGAGCGTCACCGCAGTCTCTCTCCGAAATACTGATGAAGGACATTTGTGATCAATCAGCCGCATGGTTTCTTAAACCTCAGCTTCATCCTCAGTCCTCTTCGAACCTCATTACTAGCTAACTGGACCTTCCTTCTTCTCTGAGCCCGGTCTTGACTCCCTGGATCTCTGCTATCATGGACTGATTTCTCCTAGCTCCAAGTTCTAAGTGTGTTTATTTGTGAATCCACGTATTAAACCGTGTTTAACGTCTTTCCTTTCTCCGTATGGTCCCTTTTGTAACACTCACGTGGTTGAACCTACATTTGTGGGTGCTATGGTGAACTGGGTTCACAAACAGTGATCTCTGGAAGTGCTCCTGAGTCCATGCAGTGTTTTTCCATGACAGGAATCCTGTATGTTTTTCATGCAGTGCCACCTGCGGTAACCAGTACTGGTTTTTGGCTGACCTTTTGCACTTGTCCACTGGTCCTCTAAATGTTTTAATAACATTTTATTGTAGATGATGGAAAAATTCCTCCCAGTGTCACCAGAAGTGTTAAATTGCAAACATTTATCCCCATACTGGTTTCACAATCCAGGTTTAAAAATGACAGCATGTCAAACAGTTGTTCTGTCTCATGTGGCTCATGATGACAGCGGTGGTATGTAAGTATTAAATTATGTAATCTGAGACTATATGTAGTTCTATAGCTATTACCATGTGTTTATGAGGATGTGAGCCTAGCCCTGTGGCTAGCCCTGATCATCTGTGGGTATAGCAATAGTAGAAAAATGAAAGGACTGTGTAATAGATGTATAGAACTCCAGCCATCTTTCACCACGAGGACTCGTCAGTCTTTTTCCACAATTTATTTAGGAACTGATCACCTAAAATGACTCAAATTGTAGACGCATTTATTCCTTTTAGACTTTGGGTTCCCCAGTTTTAGTTCTGAGAGACTCTGCCTTTCTAAGGTGCTCTGTAATTAACATGCTCATGTTGCTGCTTTGGTTCCAATATTTTTTAACATTTGATGTTTTCTCTTTCTAATGTGAATAAAATATTAGTTTATGAGATTTGTAAACCAGTGCATTCTGTTTTTATTTAAACTTCACAGTTTTACTTTTTCTAGTTGAGGTTGTAACTTCTGAGTTTACAATAAATCATTCTTTGATTTAATGAACAGTAGTTGAAGGAATAAACTTCTTATTATAAGTTTATTGATTTCCCAACAGGTTTGGTTTCACACGGCTGTGTGGGACCATAATAAAGAGCAATGTGAAAATGTCCCCAAATGTTTGAAACTTATTATAACCACAATATGCTGATGTTTAATGCACAACTAAATATCTACACCAAGTTTGACTTGGACTGGAACTTCAAGGACTAAAGCGCTAAGGGTGTCACCATGTGATTCTTTCAGAATACCTAGTGCTAAAGCACACTGACTTTTGCACATTTTTGTGTGTTTTCTTTATGCAAATGCACCAGGAAAAGAATGTCTGGTCATATCAGGCTCTGCTTAAACAGTAACTCGGCTGAGTTCAGCAGTACAGAGTTACTGTTTAACTCAGATCAAGTCATAGTCAGTCATAGCTTCAACATGATGCTGGAAACATTCCTCAGAGGTTTTGCTCCATGTTGACATGACAGCATCACACAGTTGCTGCATCCATGATGAGAATCTTCCGTTCCACCACATCCCAAAGCTGCTCTACAGGACTGAGATCTGGTCTGTGGAGGCCGTTGGAGTCCAGTGAACTCATGGTCATGTTCTAGAAAGCAGGTGGAGATGACCTGAGCTTTGTGACATGGTGCATTATCCTGCTGGAAGCAGCATCAGAAGATGCTACACTGTGGTCATAAAGGGATGGACATGGTCAGCAATAATACTCAGGTAGGCTGTGCTGGTTAAACCAGGACACATTGGTACGCACACACACACACCATTACACCAGCAGCAGCCTAATGCATTGGTCCAAGACAGGATGGATCCATGTTTTCATGATGTTTCCACCAGATTCTGAGCCTAGAATCTGAATGTGGAGCTGAAATAGAGACTCATCAGACCAGCAACATGTCTCCATCTTTTATTGTCCAGTGTTGGTGACTCTGTGTGAATTGTAGCCTCAGTTTCCTGTTCTTAGCTGACAGGAGGCACCCAGTGTGGTCTTCTGCTGCTGTAGTCCATCTGCTTCAAGGTTGGACATGTTGTGTGTTTAGAGATGCCGTTCTGCAGACCTTGGTTGGAACCAGTGCTGACTGGACTTCCTGTTGTCTTTCCATCGTCTCCAACCAGTCTGACCATTCTCCTCTGACATCAACAAGACATTCTGGTCCAGACAACTGCTGCTCACTGGATGTTTTCTCTTCTTCTGACCATCTCTGGAAACCCTGGAGATGTTTTTTTTTTTTTTTTGTGATAATCCCAATAGATCAGCAGTTTCTAAAATACTTAGACCAGCCCATCTGGTACAAGCAACCATGCAACGTAAATCTTTTTTTGTCCCATTTTGAAACTCAGCAAGTTGCCTTGACCATGTCTGCATGACTGAATGCATTGATAACAAGCAGATAATTGGCTGCACAATGACCCACAAACATCCCATAAAATTAAGGTCAGCTAAGTCCTGTCATCTATCATCCACCTCCCATTCACTGCACCTGGCCTTACCCACACTCCCTCTGCATACCACCAGTCCCTTGAATACTTCTCATGTTTTTTTTTTTAAGTCTTGTCAAAGACTAAACAATTTGTGTTAATGGGAGGGATTGTGCAACATCTTCTGGACAGTTCTGGTACTACACTGTTCTTTATTACTAGAAAATGTTGCTAAGTTTTTTTTCTTTTTGCAAATGAAACATTTGTGATAATAAAAAGAGCATCAAAGCAGCATCACCACTATGTTTCTACACAGCCAGAAATTCTGCTCTCCAAAACAAATCAAAGACTTGAGAAACAAAACAAATTCATTATTATGTCTGAAATATAGCAAAGAAATCTAAAACCTAAAAGAAGTTAACAGATATAAAACAATAAAGGAATTAGGTAGAATACATCAAAATAAAGGCCTGAAAAAACTAAAAGAAATTAAAATCATTAACACCAGAAGTCCAGAACAAAGTGGCTCCAGTTTTAAGTTATTTCATGCAAGACCACATTTTTACACTCATATGTTCCTCTGTTACTAACTTTAAAAGCAAAAGTAATTATACGACTTGACCAGTTTTCCTCAATGTGTCCTGTCTGCTCTTACCACCTTATCACATGCATACATCACAGTATCTTAACTGCAAATTAATCCTAAACCATCGATCTAAAATAAACTGGTATGGTTAAAAACCAGAGCCAAACACCAGTATGATGTAAGCCAGTTTGATATGATAAAGCCCCAGTAAAAGTTGAGCACTGGTGGTACTCAGGCGGTCTTGGGGGGGAACCCCATAAAGCAGGATCTCCAACTCCAGCCCTCCTGCCATAAGGGGTCAAGCCAGCCCTGACTGGTCCCAACAACTCGGCTGCACGCGCTTCTGTCCTGGATCCAGCATGTTGATCATGAGAAGCAGTAGCTCAGACCTCCTGGACTGGTGGTGTTTTTAAGACCAACAACAACTAAGACATAAATGCAGCTGTACGCCAGAAAATACAAAGATAACTTGTGATGACACACAAGCAGTCACATAGAAAACTTTATTACAGAACCTACAGTATCCACTTCTACATCAGGCTGATTTCAGGGTGTTCCTGTGGAAATGTCACAGATCATCTTCTCGTACTTCCTGACTCCTCCTCGATGACGGGATTCACAGTTCACGTTTGGAAAACCTTCCCTGAAGAAGATTTTTGGTTTTTATGTCGAGTTCCACTAAATGAAGTCACATGATTCTGTCTCGCAGTCAGCATGGTTCCACCGCCTCCCGCTTAGATCGGGAAGCATCAGTCGGTTTGTTCCTGACTGCATCCCAGAGATGAGAGTCACCCCCTCCCTCCTCGTCACACCATGTCCACCAGTTTGAACTTGCCCTCCTGTTTGACAGGCAGGACGTTGATGAAGGTCTTGTAGAGGACGGCTCCTTTGGGCAGCTTGGTGACAATGCGGGTGGACTCCGGGCTTCGCGGTGGCGGGACGTAGACCTCCTTAGTGAATCTGACGTGGCCGTCCTCCAGAGCATACAGAGTGTTGTTGGTTCCCATCCCCACCTTCAGGATGAGGGGGAATCGGGAGCAAACAAAGACGGAATTTAGTTTATAAGCTTCATTTTTGTAACACAAAAGAAAACAAAGCAAAATAATAATTATAATAAAACGGGAAAAAAAGAGGAATGTGTGAAATTAAAAACAAGTTAATACTCAACAACAAAAAGCAAAACAAAAGCAAAACAAAAACACAAGTTAAAACTTATTATAAATGAATATCTAATGTAGTACACAAAAGTCTGTCAATATAAAACCTGCACCAAGGGATCAACAAGAAATTCATGATCCAAAACAAAGACAAAAAACATGTGAATCCACATTATGTTTTCATCCTGTATTTGTTGAGCCAAGTATTTCCTAAATAGTCTTTAAAATAAAAGATATTTAACCTTTGATTTGCTGCCTAACTTGGATGCTTCAAGCTGGCTAGGAAACTCTGTTAAGCAATAAATTCTCCATGTGAGCAGTTTGTTGTTGTACTCAGGCCTGACACAGCAGCTTTAATTATCATCTTACACAAACCTAAACACTGATTCAGAAATAAGAGAGATGCAGAAAAGCCACACTGGTGGACCAAAACTGAATGTTGAAAACTCACATGTGCTCCGGGATGGTACCTAAACTGCCTCTGTGTCGCAAGGATGTTGCCAGCATGGACGAAGTTACCTTTTAAACAGAAGAAAAGAAAAATAAGAGACTTCAGCTCCGTTCAGACGCATTTCCAACCATCAGCCGTCTGGTTTGAATGATTCTGTACAAATCTAAAGCCAGAATGTGCAGACTGTTTTACACAGAAACATTTTTTTTTACTTTGCTTCTATGGAATTGGACTTTCCAATAATACTTTAAAATGATCTGGAGCAATAATTTGAGGCTTTTAGAAGGTTTTTTTGGCCACTTCCCCTGGCTGACAAATGGCACATGACACAAGAACTGGACAGAAAATCAGTGGCAACAGGCCTGATGGAGGGACGGATCCTCCCCAGAACCTAGACAGAGAGAACAGAACAAAAGGAAGAAACATCCAAAGAAGAGCTTTGGAAAGTCCTTTAAGAAGACTGGAGAACTATTCCTGAAGGCTGGTTATAGAAATTACAAGACAACTTGTCTAAGAGAATTCAGACTGTGTTAAAGAATAATTCTACTCAGACAAAAAATGACTGACAGTTCAGACAGACTGTATTATATTATCTCCCAATATCTTTTTTAAAAACTCTTAACTAATGAAAATACATAGGAGGACTTACTGTAACAATTAAACAGGCACAATCTAATGTGCTGATGTTTATACATCCAATGAATGGATGTATAAGCCAAGACCAAACAAACTGAATTGTTATTACCATCCTGTTTCTTGAAACCGTATCTCCGTCCAGGGCTCCTCCCTCCAAGGTTTTTTGTGCTGCCACCAGACTTTTTGGAAGCAAACCGCACAGCGTCCAGCAGATGAGACTGACCAGGAACCAGCAGACCTGAAATTAGCAGGACAGATATTTTCACATCACATTTACAGGGAACCAAGCTTAAAGTTCCAATTTCATTCAGCCAAATTTATCAATAATGGCTCATATTCTAGCAGTTACACAATATTTTACTTATCTAATATGCAAGCACCCAAGTAAATCAATCGATAATAATTGCCGTGGCTTGTTGCTAGAGGTATAATAATTTATTGTATCAACATTTACAATTCAAGGTACTTATACACTGCACACAAATTACAAATGACAACTGAAATGTGTGGTAAATTGGCAGCAGCAATGTAATACACACCCAAATATCGTTAGCAAATCAAATAAAACGACGATGAAATCACATGGATAAAAATGTGTAATTGTCAAATATTTCAACCTCCACAACCCTGAAAATGACATTCAGTGCTACTTACCCACCAGGCAGCACAGCTAGCTAGTTGGCTAGGTTAGCATACAAAATGCTTTGTTTGAAATATACAATTAACACAAATATGAACCGCAAAAATAACCACATTAACTGTTCACATTTTTAACGCGAGTCCTGCAAAGTACATTTTTCAAAATACCGCTTTAGATATCGATTACCTCCCCTGGTCCTGAGAATCAAGGACGCCAGCGCTGCCATCTTGACGCTCACCGCCTACACGTCAGATCCTACGCGTCACATCCGGGTACTTGCTTCATTCAAATTCTTTAGTAACTACGACACTCACTGTAGCGAGAAATGTTAACCATGGCCCTGAGATTGTGGATAAATATCTCAGAAATAAAACATAAAAAGCAAATAGGTTATATTCCAATAGTATCTAAATAGACATTGTTAAAACTTTCTCTTGGAGTAACAATAGGAATATGAACAGACTGCTGCTGGAACTGACACTGAAAGAAAAAGTTCAATTGTCTGACAGGTTCTGAATGCACCATTACCCGGGGAAATCAAAAGGAGTCTCAGGCGTTATTTAACACGTTTGTAGTTGGAAAAAATAGCCGTCTTTTGTAGTTGAAAATTCATAAAAACAACTTCTATTTACTTAAATGGTCCAAACAACTCTATAAATGACGCTGGGCAGGCAGCAGCGAGGTAAATCACATCCAGCTAATGTGACGTTTGCTAACTTCTGTGTTACAGTCGCTGTTTTGTGTTTAAATGTCAGCCGTCTGGTAACTTTGACTTGGCTTGTCCGTGTTATCTCGCCTTTGACGGCCTTGAGAAATGTAAATGCTGTGCCAAACTCACTTTTAAAGTAATTTCTTTCTTTTTTGGAACTTCTGTGTGGGTGCCCAACAGCCCATTAAGACGTTATACAGCTAATTTATTCAGCTGTTAGACCTAGTAAATTCGGAAATTGACTTTCCTTATCTCTGAACACAATAGTCGACTGTGGAGGATGGTTTAAGAAAAAAGTTACATAATAGCCAAGCCGAATTCACCAGAGCACCTATACTTGGTGATTGTTATAGGTTTTTTGCCTAACAGGGGACTCATTTACTCCTTAATCATTAGATAATACTTAATTGGAAGATTTGTTGATGGAATTCTGTTGTAGTTTTTGCCATTAGGGGAAGAAGCCACGTTTGGAGAAAAGATTTGCTTTTCAGTTGATGATTCTGACATAAATCCTGTCTTGTATATCTTGTGCTGTACTTTACCTCAGTGTGAGATGATGGGAAGCTACAGTGACTGCAGCAGTGACCCAGACGAAGAGCTGCCTGTGTTCGACTTTCTCCAGCCTGGTCGACGTTTAAGCCAAGCCTCTCAGGGAAGCGGAGAGAATCAAGACGTGGTGGATTTGGTTGACCCTGATGCTAAATCTGCAGCCGGCTCCTCCCTTGAAAAATGTAATGACAGTGGGCGCACTGGGACGGCTGATGTAATGATGATCAGCAGTGATTCTGACGACGATGCACCTTATGTCCCTCTGGCTCTGAGACTCAAACACAGGCATGGCAATGCAATTATTGCCTCCTCCACCGAGCAGAATTTGGCCAGCTCCCAGCCTCTGGCCCAGAACAGCTTTTCCAAGCCAGAGGGCCCTCTCAGCTTGCACCAGGTGAGAACAGTGAGCCCAGAGAAGCTTGATGATCTTCTTCAGCTACCTGCAGAGAGCTCAGACACCTTTTGTGTCAAGAGGAAGCCGACAAAGCGGACAGCAGAGGAGATTCAGGCCTCCAGGGAGGAGGCTTTGAGGAGGAAACAGGCTAGAGAGAGACAGCAGCGGGACAAGGAGGCACTCAGGCAGGAACAAGAGAGGCAGAAAGCAGAGAAGAGAACCCTGGCAGAGGCCGCCAAAGCCCTGAGGCCAGAGGAGTGTATCAAGCATATGGTGGTAGCTGTTGATCCAGGTGAGGAGAAAGCATTAAATGATACCAGGCACTGTGCACAAGAGGTTATGAGCCTCTTTAGAGAAGATCATTCCCTTCAGATTTAGTCAAATAAATTTGGGGGTATTGGCTTCATTGCTCTCCCCATGTTTGTGTTTGCAGCTCTCTTGCAGCTAGAAGGAGGTGGGACTCTTCTGGCTTCAGTGCAGGCTCTGGGGTGCAGTTGTGCCATAGAGAAACAACCCATCCCACGCAGTGTTAGCTGGATGAGAAGAGCTCCCGGTGCACAGGTGACAAGACAAACTAAATCCCGGTTCTTTATTTTAGGTCAGGGCTGTAGAAGTCTGGCCCTTGAGATCTACTATCCTGCAACTTTTAGATGCAACCTTTTTCCAACACACCTGGATCAAATGATTGGCTCGTTACCAGGCCTCTGCTAAGTTGAATAACATGTGCATGGAGGAATTCAGCCATTTGATTTAGGTGTTTGGAGAAGGGATGCATATAAAAGTTGCAGGATAGTAGCTCTTGAGGACCGGACTTGGGCAGCCCTGATTTAGGTCAAGGTGGAGCGTGAACACACAGAGTAACACATTTAGTAATAAAAACATTAACAGCATTTACGACCCTCTATGTCCCAGCTGGATGGAGTGTGTGCACCAGAGGCCCATGTTGTGTTGCAGATGACTGTGGATGACTTCATCACTCTGATCCACAACTACATACAGGTGTGTCGGGGCTGCTGATGCTGGTTTAAATGCAACAAAACACCACAGCTGTTTTAAAAAGGGCCCGTATAATCAGATATTTAACTTTCCCATCTCACACAGGAAGAGAGGCGTGGCAGGTCAGACTGTGGTCCCACACTGACGTGTTGGGTCCAGGGTCAGCAGAAACGCAATCCTACCAAGACTCTCAGCCTGGCGGTCATCGAGCTGGAAAAATACTTCAGGTAGGAACGCTGAACATGAAGCTCCGAAAGCTGCAGAACTAACAGCATAAAAGCTCCTTTATTATCTGCATACTGGTTCAGTTTCATCAACCCTTAAAGTTCAGATATTTTTTTGTTTCTTTAATTAGTCCATCTGTTTATTTTTTTTAAATTAAAATATAAAACAGCAGCTCAACCTTTTTAATCCCAGTCAGCATGCAGGCGTGATGTTTCCAGGACAGCAAATAAAAACAAGATGGGCAAGCAGGGTAGAACTGTCCAGTTTTCATTTTCACATTTTAATCTCCCCAACATCTCGCACGCCACCGTCTGGGTTTTTCACATATTCACTGTAGGAGCTTGAGGCCGCTTCCAACGTCTCAAAATAGTTTGTGCTCGTTATTAGGCCGGTTTTTAATATTCTAAAAATATATTTGTTTTATTGGGGTACCATAGTTCTGTCTCCAAGGAGACATAGTCTTGGTGACCTGGGAAATTCACAATTTGATGATTTGCTCATATAATCTATAACATTTTCCCACAACTCTTTATGCTCTTGTGTTTTCTTCAGTGCTGGAAAGAATCTCCTCCCACGTTTTTTCATCCAAAGTACAAGACAAATCCTTCTCCCATATCGTCTTGAGATTATTACAACCATTATATTTTGTCCAAGGACACATCTCATACCACGTTGAAGCCTTATGATAAATTTTGGGTAGTTGTAAGTAGCCTCTTTAATATAGTGTCTAATTTGTAAGTACTTCCAAAAGTGGCCTCTGCCCCCTAGAGTAAAAATTTTCCCTAAATCTGAAATATGAAAGAAAATTATTTTTCAAATAGATCATCTATTATCCTGATGTCTTTTCTTTGCCACTGAGCTCAATAGATAGACTGTATGTCTAGGGTTGGGCATCGAGCATCGATTGGAACCGGGACTTACTTTCCAATTCTCCCGGAATCGTTCAGATTTTTAAATTTGATTCCTATTTTTGATCCATGGTCCCCTGACCGGTAGACAAAGCCTGCTTGCGTTACCGCCCAGTGTTTGGCTGCACTTGTTATTGACAGGAATGACAGCCTTTCATCACACATTTTTTTAGGTCACATGGCTAGTCAAGCAGGGAGTGCTTGTTATGCAAGTCCAGGTGTCCTGGGATGAAAACGGCACATAAAACAGTAGGGACACGTTTCTTTTTTTGGCCCGAAAGGTGAGGAAAACAAATGTACCCAACAACACTGGGTTCACAGAAAGGTGAAATAGCTGTCGAACCGCAAATTAGATTTTATATATGAAAAAAGAGTTTGCAGACAGACATTCATAAGGACTATACTGGGAAAATACATAACTTGAAATACTTTTGTGGCAAACAGTTTTTTCTCTTCTTTTAAAAAGTAATACAATGGATGGATGGATGCATAGATAGATGGAATATAGAAAAATACAATAGACACACTTAAGGGCACTTGTGAGATGATAATATAATAGTAAAAGTGATGATAATAACAGTATACGATTGTAGCAGCAACGGTATATCCTAAAAATAACAAAAATAATAATAATAATAAAAATAATAATAATAATAATAATAATAATAATAATAATAACGATAGCAAAAGTAATAACAATAATAATAAGTAATGATTATAATACTACTACTACTGCTAATAATAAAAATATATATACACATTACCACGAAACAAGTAGGATGTCCCGTTAGCTGTGTGCTGGCTATAGTGTTTCTTTTACTAACTGTGTTTTGGTGTTTAGGAGTACTGTAAAATAAATATTTTGGGTCTTGATTACAGAGAATCTAAGCTTTCTAACAAGGTATAACATGCCTATATTGACAAAAGTGTTATTGGAGAAGTTTTAGAATGTGTCGAACAAAATGTCGACCGGTTCGCTGGCGACAAGGTGGGAATGATGAGGTTAAAACATGTAAAGGTTTTTGACTCTTGGAAGAATCAGAATTGAGAATCGTTAATAACCGGAATCGAAACACAGAACAGGAATCAGAACCGAATCGTTCAAATTCAAACGATGCCCACCCCTATGTATGTCTCTTTGTTTTTGGATTATGCCATATGAAGGCATATTTTTGAGAATACTGGTAAATCGTACATCTCTTATGTACCTTCTGCTAAACGATGGGTTAAAGCAGAAAAGGATTGCTTACCTTATTTTTCTCATTTTTAACAGTTTGTGCTAGAATCTCAAGAGGTTTAAAGGGGACACGAGTTCCTGCTCAATCAGGACCCAGTCCTGACCAGCACCAGCTGTTCTTGGCTGGAAACAGGAGGTTTCCAATGCTGCTGTAACGTGGCTGCGTATAAGAAAAGTTTTACCCTGCTGAGTCTACATCAGCCAACAGTTTAACAATATCAAAGTGTAAGCAATCACAAATAATAAATTATTCAAAGGTTCAACCTTTTTCCTTTTGCTACTCGGGAGCTGTAGGAGGAAAAGTAACAGGTTTAGAATAAACTAGTAAACTATTTATGAAATAAGTAAACCTTTTTCAAACTAAAGCACTGATAAGAGGTTTTACTCATTACTTTACATTATTCAACTCTTTGAAAAAAACTTTTATATGTAGATATACTGCATTATACTTTTACTCGAGTAATCTGTGAAGAAGAAATATTCTTACAAATTCTGAATGATTAGGATGGTTTTTACTTCTACTTGAGCAATGTTGTTTTGAAGTAATGCTACTCTTGAGTTTCATTTTTGTCTACCCACCTCTGGCACTAAGAAACATTACAGAGGTCTGATGTGGCAGCATATTGTTTGTATTACTGGCTGTTTGTCTTTACTCGGCCTGATCAGACTCACACTAGCAGCTGCAGACACACAATATAAAATAAGGTCGTACAGAAATTAGTAGTGGATTTAAAACTTATTCAGATCATCTAACTTCCTGCTATCAGTCTGTTCATAGTTTTAGAAATGTTTGCTAAATTAAACCCGTGTAGACTTTGTAGGAGCCCAGTTGACAGCAGTTACCTTCCTGGTACTACGACTGGTTTCGGTGGAAGCAGCTGGGGAGACGGATACTTCCTGCAGCGAATGTCTGCAACATTGCAAAGAATGACACTGTGACATATTTAAACCGGCAATGAATGCTACTCGCACACATCGCATGGCAACGTAACACACACTGCTGTCAGCTGGAAACTGTGTGAACAGGGCAAATGGAGGAAAAGGAGCAGAAGATGTTTAGTGTGTTTAATTAAAAAGAAAAAAATCCTTTCGGTTCCCAGATTGCAGAAGTCACAGAACCAGAAGAGGTTTAAGGAGGCTGTTACAGGTGAAGGTGCACAGGGAGGAAGAGTGAAGAAGAAAAGGAGGAATGATGGAGGCCAGGTTCTGCCTGAAGTGTCCCGAGTTGAAGTAGAGGAGGTAGGTTGGACACATGATTAAGGAAATTAAATGAAAAATGTTATATATAAGAAAAAGCTGATTGTAGTTCAGTTATAATCCGATTAAAATTGATCTGTTCTACAATCCACATTAGTCTGATTTATAATAACTGTGTTCATGTAAACCAGTTCATGACAATGATTACCCAGCAAAAAAAGATTGGATCAAAATTAGGAAGAAAAACCTCCATCAAAACCAGGAAGGAAAACCAGAGGGAGGGGGGTTAAATGGTTAAATGCTCTTCCTGAACCTTTCCAGTATGTGACTGCTGAGAGAAAATCTCCCCCCATTAATTTGAACATTGGGGGGGTCTTCTCTTGGAAAGGACCCTCAGTCCATGGCAGGTTTCTTCAGCCTCCAGTATATGACCAGAGGGGGTTAGATGTCTGAGTCTATTTCTCAGGGATTCACCTCCTAAATAATGAGAACCTAAATCACATGAAACTGATCTATTAGTGTTGGTAAGATCAATAAAAAATGTTGCTTGAAGCTGTGAAAACTGTTCGTCTCATGTTGGTGTTTATTTCTTATGGAACAGTGGTGACAGAGAGGAAGGGGGACCTGGAAACTGTCACAAGGACTGTGAACCTCGGTTCACACAGGGTGGGGGGCTGGAAACAGCAAAGTATTAAAACTGAAGAAGAGTGATCATATATGATGCACAAAGTACATACATATACAGCACCTCTGATGAAGATGAGTGTTTTTTCACAGACGAAGGCAACACAAGGAGACAGAAAAGAAGAAAAACTTCTGTCCTTCAACAACTAAACTTCAAGAAACCTTTAACCCAGTTTATAACAAGCATTTTATTTAATGTTCTGTTTTCCAAGTGAAAAATATTAAATTAATGTTCTCATGTATAGAGGCTACAGCTCTTTTATGAGGTGTGTGACCCCACCTGACGTCTTTTGCTGCATTTCACGCTCTCTGACCCCCTGTTCTGTCCACTAACTAAAGACCACCAGAGCCAAAATCTAAAGAATTAAAAAAAATAAATAATAGTAAAGCAATGAAGTGTTTTGTAGTTGCAACGGCTAAACATGGTTAAATGATAAAAGTCCCATAAAGTTCATAACATTTTTAAATTCTGTGAAATGTATTTAAATAATTTATTGTGTCTTCTATACAACAGGACATGAAACTCATGTCATTTTATCCCAAAAACAAGTGTAGTAAAGACAAAAAAACCCCCACTTATCCTACTCTGTAACATCAATTAAGGATTAATCAAGCATATGTTAATGTGACAAATAACATTTTAAATAGATCTGTAGTTTATAACATTTGGTATAGACACTAACTACGAGGTAATTCTTCATACTATGACGGCGTTAAACATGAAGAGTATGCAAGGGTTAACTTTGCTGTGATTCTAGTCATGTCAGCCAACTTCAACCCAGAAATGGCTTATAACCTGTCACTGTTGATTAATGTAATGTACAATCATTATTTATACCTAATTCTGTTACATAACCAAATACCTTAAAAATGTGCATAAATAGAAAAATAGTAAAATACAAGGGATTAGCTAAATATGTTAAATAAAAATCAAAGGAAAAGACTCATAAAATCTACATATCTGATTTGTTGGTGATGTTAACTGTTGTCCTGCAGGCTGTGGTTCATCTGCAGCTTCACACCGGTGTCTCTGTCCACTTTTTATCCACCTGGAAGGACTTCTCAGACCACATCACCATGGTAACCAAAGCAGTTGCAGAGGCCCCTTTCAAGTGAGCATCCTCAGGTCTTCACGACTCTGCTGCTAGATCAAACAGTCGTTTCCCACCTTCCTCCGTTTGTTTCCAGGCGAGAAAGAGAGAAGACAGGCTTCTCCTTCTACCTGGAGACGGAGTGGGCGGGAGGCCAGCGGGTGGATAAAGCCGGTAAAGGCCTGCTGCAGGTGTGGAATAGACAGATTCAACAGTTCAACAGAGTCAGTCCAGACATGGCTGCTGCCATCTTGGCAGCTTATCCCTCCCCACAGCTGCTCAAGAAGGTACATTTACACCCAGCTCACACACATTCACAGACTCTAGCTATGTAATTTCCTTCTCTTTTCTTTATAACAGAACATTTTAACAAGATTATTTGACATTTAATGATTATGTGACTCAGTTTTCTGTTGACAAATGTTCACTCATCATCTTGCATTAAATGTTTTATTTAGCCTCTAAATGTAGTTTTATTTAGAGACTATCATAA
>JBAMHW010000024.1:25233316-25249360 GCA_037177495.1 Rhadinocentrus ornatus | reverse complement strand
GGAGCCTATCCCAGCAGTGTTTCAGGTGAAAGGCAGGGTACACCCTGGACAGGTCACCAGTCCATCGCAGGGCCAATCATCCAATCACCATCAAACTTCAGGGATTAATCAGGGTTTGGTCCTGAACAGATACATGTAACCACTTCTGGTCTCGGACTAAGCCCCGCCCACTTACATTAGAAAGTGGTTTTTCCAGACGTTGGGGTCCTTCTCCTCAAGAATGAACCTCACACACTTAAAACTGCTTCAGATCAGATCAAACCCTTTCATGACACTACAGGGGAAAAAAATTAAGTTCCTGCGTCCAACGCCATTAAACAGGAAGTACTTGTAACTGAGCCAATGTACTCATGATCTCCACCAAACTTGCCAGGTAGGACAGTGGTCAGGCCTGAAACTGATTCAAATTGACAAATGCTGGAAATATGGCTCTATAGCACCCATTATTTTTATTTAATCTATCAGCCCCAACCACTGACATATTACTTTCACATAAAGCAACTTATCTGAACCAAAATGGCCACGAATGATGTCAGTCCCATGCCAACCACATCTACATGCACAGATAAAGGGCCTCCTATAATTATTTAATCTATGAGCCCCAACCACTGACATATATATTGACACTGACTATAGAACTAGTCCCATCCCGAAAACATCTACATGTCAATGATTGGATTATGAATAGGCCACGCCCCCTGGTGACGGGAAGTCATAGTTTTTACTCGAAGAGCCACTCATCTGACGTTTTGAACACAACCAGGTCCAAACTAGGTCAGACAGCAAAAAACAAGTTGGTGATGATATCCGGTGAAAACTGTTGCACTACGCTGCAGGGCCAGACCGTGGCGCCATAGTGTTCTTTGATAAGGCGCAGTGACATCATAAATCAATATAAGTCCCTCAATTTTCATCTAATCACCATCAACCTCACAGGTATTAATCAGGGTCCAGCCCTGAACAGATCCACTTCCGGTCTAGCCCTAAGCCCCGCCCTCTTGCATTAGCTTGCATGCTAAAAAAAAATGCTAACTGTGGTATTAACATGCCAGAATCCCAGCTAGTTAAATAAGCACATTGCATAGGATGTTAGCTAGCATATTAGCATGCTAGCAAAAAATGCTAACTAGGTATATCAACATTTTAGATTCTCAGCTAGCCATTTCATCATATTACCTAGCATATTACCTAGCATGTTAGCATGTTAGCTAGCATGCTAGCATATTAGCATGCTAGCAAAAATGCTAACTAAGTAGAACAACATTTCAGAATCTCCGCTACCCATTTTACCATGTTTTACAGCATGTTAGCACATTAGCAAACATGTAAGCATGTTAGCTAGCATGCTTGACCAAAGGACGTGATATAAGGCAGTTTTCATTAAAGTTTTTATTAAAGTTCCAACCAATGTTTGTACATAAAGAAGCACTATAGCGCCACCTAGTGACCATGTTGATTTCTGCAGATCTTAAAACCATGTTCTGTTTGTTATTATGTCGCAGGATGTGTCAGAAACATAACCACGAACGCTTTAGATGTCATTACTGGGCCCAGTGAGGTACCAGGTGATCCTCAGAGGGAGACAATGACCACCCAGGGCAGAAAACCCTGGGACGAGTGAGCATACGGCTGCGGGCGAAAGCAGCGTGATGCGCGAGGGAGTTTGCCGGCTGACGGGGCGGTACAATAGGCTGGAGCGGCGCCAGAGATACAAGGGCCTCCATCGCCGCTTGCGGCTTTAATTTTGTTTTTGAGTCATGTTTTGGTTAAACTTTAAGAAAAGGCATTGCGCTGAAATGGCATCATGCTATTACGTAGCTGAGGCATCTATCGCTATCCGGCTAACACTCCACCTCTATTTATGTAGCTGCTGCACACTTGAATTTCCCTCTGGATTAACAAAGTATATATCCATCTACCGATCTACAATAACTGTAAAGATTCCTTGTAATGAGAATTTACTGACTTTTTTTTTTATATATAAATTTTTTATCACAATGCACTGAAACATATCTGAATAAAACATTGAGTAAATGTTTTTTTATTTGACAGTGATTGTGGATTACAGTTTGTAATTTTGAGCGAGTTTAGAATAATTATAATGCGCTCAAACAAATGAGGATGAGTTCTCTGATGACAGTTGTTGAGTCCAGGTGTGGTTCCTATGAAGCAGTTGAGTCAGCCGTACAAAAATGCCATTGCCTACAGCATTGCCACGTTTAATGGCTCAGTTAAAATTGTCCAGTTCAGAAGTCTACACAAACCCACGGTTTATCTTTCCTACATTTGCGGCATGTGTATTTATCACATTTTCACTACTGTGGTTCCTGTTGCACTTCTTCAGCACCTGACACTGCTTTCTTCTGAGGGAATGTCCTGGGGTTTGTTGAAGCTTCCTTCAGAGCCTTCTCTTGCAAAAACCTCTTCTGTAATTCCTCTGCAAGGTCAACCAAGAAAAGTTGCCTTTTTTCAGTGGACTCTGTACATGCTTTGTACAACACATGCGTGTTAATCGCTGCCAGATCGAGCATGTTGTAAAATACAGCGATGGGCCACCTCCGTGTTCCTGCATGTGCTTTCTGGTCCATAATGTCAACACCCCACTTCAGGTTGTTGTAGTCCGTAACAGTGTTGGGTTTTCTTTTGCATGTCTCTTCAATCTCCACTTTCTGGTGCATGGTACAGACAGTACAGACAGATTTTTTTCTTTTTGGGTGCATACACCGGTAGCAAAGCACTGTCAGATGTGATCACCTGCGTGGAGAATTCTTTACATCGTGAAGCATCCTTGGCTGGGGGTGGAACTTTCCGTCTTATCTTGTTCATGGTGCCAAGAAGAGTGTTTCTTTGCAGGAACCTGTTAGCCAGTGGCAGCGATGTAAAAACGTTCAGTTGTAACAGTCCTGCCCACATCCATAAATGGCTCCATTAGTTTCATGACCACGTTCTCTGACAGTCGCTCTCCTGTGGGATGAGTGGGGTCTTTTCCTAAGTATGGAATGGCATTGCACATGAATTTGGTCTCCAAATCTGCTGCGATCCAAAATTCGATTCCAAATTTGTCAGGCTTGGATGCAATATATTGGGTAAAAGGACAGCAGACCTTTGTTGGGACAAGCTGCTCGTCGATGGTAATGTGTCGTCCTGGCTTGTAAGACAACACGCAGTTCCTGATGAAATGTTGCCAGACGTCCTTGTCCTTTTTCACACACTCCTCACGGGTGTCTTTGTCATTAAACCGCAGGTGTTTCACGATTGCTTGAAATTTGTTTTGAGGCATTGTTTCTTTTATGGCTGGTACGAGGAACCCTACAGGTTAACATGCATCTCTCACAGAATAGAGCTCACCCACAATGCACTCACTTCCTCCGCTCCCCCCCGCGGAGCAATTAACTGCTTCTCCTGCTGCTCTCTGTCAGCCACCGTTCACATGAACACAACAAGCAGAAAGCAACATACTGCTAAAGTAACAAACGTTTAGCTGCGGTCTTTGTGGGGAAATTAGAGAAAACAGGGATGAACGGGTGCACCACGGCTTTACCACGACACAGGTATAAACAACTGCAACACATGTATAAACAAGCTGTATTCACTCTTGTCATTCACTGAACACTCAACGAGTCATAACAAGGGAAAACTGAAACGAAGAGGACCCAACTTCTGAGTAACTAGGAGGAGGGTTTCCGTGAACTAAACAGGAATGTGAGCACCGTCTGTTAGCTCTGCTGCATGTTCTTGCTGCATGATCTAACCAAGTAGAAACTTTGTGAACCTTCTTACCAGCGGCAGGAAGTAAAACTAGCAAACGTTCTTTAAAGTAGCAGCCTTTTATACACAAAACTGGCTCCCGCCCACAGCAATTAAACACATTCATTTTTACAAAAAGTGTTGATGTGCATATATTTGCAGCTTTACTTTACAAAAGATTGCACAACCATAAGGATGAAGCTGTGGATGGGCAACAATGGATGGGCTGTGACATGCAAATATATCTGTGACTTTGCCCTTTTTGTCTTGGTATATTCACACATAATCATCTGAATAAAGCTTGATGACATTGCAAAGTTTTGTTAATTATGCATTGACATTATGATTAGCTTCTCCACTAGAAAGACTCATTTCTCGCTTCTAGGAGGTTTCTATAGGCCACTTTGAAGAAGTGAAACATACGAACCAGGGAATTCAGCATGTAATCATGTGTGAATACTGAAATGTAACCAAGCTGAAAGATAAATCTGAACGAATATCTGGTTTTCTGTTTGATTAAATTTTTTATCTCACTCTGTTACCACATTAAGTCCACACCATAACTGTTCAGACACCTGTTGGTGAAAATGAGGCTTTGATTTTTTCCCTTGTGATTAGCAAACAGCTTAGTAAATTCATGCCGTCTAGTAGTACCTACATGTTGCTGCCAATTTCTGCTTAAATTACTTGCATCTTGAGATGATAGTCACGTTAACTATTCAATTTCTCTCAGATAAATAAGTATTTGAAAAATCTGTAAAAGCCTCACTCATGTCTACTTTCTAAAGTACACATGATGCATCAGTGAGTGCAGAGCACAAAACTGTCTCATACCAGCAATGACACAGAAGCCAAGTATATGCCTCTGTAAATGCTCGGCACTTTTAACATTCACACATTATTTCAGTTGATGACCTTCAGAATTTTTTTTTTTTTCATTTATTTTCTTATTGTGGGATTGCTGGAAAAACATTAGTAAGGGTCAGAGCAAGTGGTGTGGATTTAACACCGGTCAAAAATTGTGGAATCACAAGACTTTAGGCTGTTTATTCAACATTTTTTGTTTTACAAATAAATAAACAAAACAAAACCATTTGACTTAACATCTTAAAGCCCCACTGTGGCAGATTTCTCCACTTTGGCACCCCCTAACAACGGCTAACTCAGCTTCCATCTTGCATCCTGTTTCCTCTCTGAGATTCCTCCAGCTAGTGAAAGTTAGTTGGATTCTTGTTTTATTTCTTGCTCTGTCACATTTGCTTCTTTTTTTTCTCTCTTCTTTCGATAAAGTCCTCTTTGCCTTCTTTGATGAATCAGGGATGGAGACGTTTAAAATGACTAGTGTGTTGATATCCTGTTGCTAGCATGTGAGATGCTGCTGTAATGCAACCATCATGTGATGGACAGGGATAAATAGAAATTTAGGGAAATGCAGTTTCTCATCTCCAGAACGCTGCAGGGCAGCAGCTGCTCCAGAAATGTGCAGAGTTAAAGTCAGTGTACCATCAAAACGAGTTAGACGCACAGTGCTTCTAATGTAGTGTCTAATTATTAGCATTATGTAGGTAGTTTATTATATTTAGTTGTACTCAGCTAATTTAGACATAAAGGTCTGTTTCTATTGTTATCATATGGATCAAGCTAACATAAAGGCTTTCAAAGTATCACTATGACATGAGCTTGGTAAATTCAATTGTAGCCACAGGAAATGTTTCCTGTATGATAGTTTCAGGAGTAATGTCAGAAGTACCATAGAAGATGTCCATTCTTTATGAACCTATATAAGGCTGCTGCTGTGTATGGTCTTTAGGATTCTACATTGTCTCAGAAACCTCACAAATTATGCAGATCTGTTTAAAATATCCCTTTTTGTAATAAAACCTTCTTTTTTATTATACATCCAGTTGGTGTCCAGAGCTCTTTTTACCTCCAAGTATTTTTGCCACATCAACTGCTTCGAGTAGTTCACTACTGGCATCATGAACCAGAAAGAAAGTAATCACACTATGGAGTCATCTCACAGCAACTACATTAACATCACAGAAAAATGTTTTCTTAACCATCAAGCCACACTTGACTGATGCCAACAATGACAAGAACAAAGAAAAGATCCAAAATCATACAGTCTTTTTAGTCACCTTGCACCCAAGATACCAACCATGTTAAACTGCGTGCCCTTCATTTAAGTTCCAGAGATGTCCTGCTAACATGAGAACGCTATTGTGGGAGGAAGAGGATGTTTGGTTATGATAAAGTGTTGCAACAGAGTTTCTGTTAATTACAGCTGTCCAGGAAAAAAGTGACCAACTGGTGCAAAATCAGTTTTTGCACTGATTCTCAACCCACTATCACTGTGGCTCTGGATTCTTTGAGCTGGTTTGTAACCCTCCAAAATCTGATTTCCTCCTCCCAAAGTTGATCAATTAAAAAAAAAAAATTTTATTCCTCAACTGTCTAAGTGGGCTGCCAAAGTTCAGCTAATTCTAGTGTTTGGAAAAGTACTCATACTTCATACTGAAGGTAGTTAAGTAGATGACATGGTTGGTTAGTTTGGGGCCTGCATCATGTTTCAGGCAGCATCTGCTTCTTCTTGCTCTGCCAATTTATGCAGAAATATTTTACAATCGAGATTAGTTAATGGTCAGTTTAGTCTGTCAGTTCTCAGACCTTTAACATATTTTAAGCATCTCTGAATTGCATGAATATTTGGAAAATGGATGGCTAAAACTTGGATAAACACCAATAAAATGCAACAAATGATTATTTAATAAAAAAAAACATATATTGCTCATACTGATCTATCCCTCATAAAGACATGAATCAATAAGTAAAAAATGTAGCTTTGTCTCATTTCAGCTCCCTACCTTTCATTTGCAAATGCAATATTCTAATAGATTCCACCTGTTAATGTGCATGCTGTATGTTTTGGATGATGCAAGTGTGAGCGTCATTTTAGCCAAAAGAGAGCAGAGCCTTACTGTACTAAAAAGGTTTTTTTATAGACAACCTTCTGTATTAAGGTAATGGACCAAACAGAGAACTGAGGTTTGGTATTTTAGGGAAATGAGTGGATTACTGTCATTTATAGATTGGAATGAAGGAAAGAATCAGTGATTTAATCTGAAGGGGGTGAGATTTAGGTGAAAGTAGAAACAGTAAACAGGTCAGATATATTTCATGGTATAGTTCTCTTACCCCCTATATAGACTTCATGGATAAAAGCACAGCAACTATCATACCTTTCTAAACCATGTTTTTCTTTTTTTTTTCATCTTTTTATTTTTATTTTAGATTGAGCAAACACCAGATCCAAACCTCTACACTACATGGCTACCTGCTGTTAGGAACAGTGGGATGCCCCAGTTACGGATGCCCCAGATCAGATTTGTTATGGTAGGAAAGGAATGAAAATGAATTATGTCCCCGGAGAAGATGTGAGTAACTCTTTCTTTCTTTTTTTTTTTATTTTGCTTTCTCACAGTGGGAGAGTTTTCCTAATAAAAAGTTAGGGTTGAATATGTTAAAATACTATAATGTCAAAACTTCATCTTTTCCCACGTACTTACCAGAATCTCATGTATTATGGTGTAAACTTCAACAAAAACTAAGCTAAATTTCCAGCTTCCTTGTGCATAACCACATCTTGCATAAAGCAGAACTGGAAATTTTTTTCATTGATAAACCAACTTTTCAAGAAAAAAAACTTTTTAGGTCACAGGTCAAAGGTAACATCCAGGAGCCTTGTAAAGAGAGATACATTTAAGCCTCATTTATGCGCCCTTCTATGTACATAATGCTGTTAATCTGCCCACATATGCCTCATGTGTCCTTTATGTTGGCTTGATTGTTAGGCAATGCGTCCTCTAGAGGACAGTGCAGAGTTCAGAGTTTACTTCTGAGTTCCAGCATCAATGTCAGACTGAAAACATATCAAACATGTAAAAACAGTAATAAAGGGCAAGAGTGAAACATGGGGTCATTCAGTCTCATAACTATAGGTAATATGCTTGTCTAAAAAGGGTTTTAAGATGGGATTTGAAGGCGGTGAGAGAATCTGACTGTTCTGTGGCAGAGGGTCCAAAGATGGGGGCCGAATGGCTGAAGACTCTCAACCCCCAAAGGAGGACAGGCGAGCAGGTGTCCGGGTAAGTTTGATGGAGGAGAAAGATCTTAGAGTCCGGCTGGGTATGTTAATGTGGAGGAGCTCAGTTAGTGTTAGAAGATTTCTCAATGAACGTTGGACACTCAGATCGATGAGAAGACACGGCTGTTTACTGTAATCACAGGAGTTCACAACACAGCCAGAAGACAAGTTAAACACAGGCCAGCCAACAACGTCCGCATGGAAATGTACAGTTAATATAGAGCATAAATGAGGCTTTAGAATAATAACGAAACATTGTCTTAGAGTTAGACTTAGAGCAGTTTTTAGATAGAACAAATAAGTGTGTCTGTTCCTCTAAGTACACATTTTGGTGTTTTTATAGCACTGTTGCTAGTGTGTTTGGTGTAAACAAATGGCTGCTTCATGCTATCGTGGTATAGATACTATCTAGAATCCAATCCATGTGGTCAAGGACATCCTGGTGAATGACCTCAAGTTAAAGTTAGTTCGTTTCACAGTGTTGTCAGCTTCTTGCTTAGCAACTGCAATCATGACGAGTAAAACAAGCAAGCAGCTAGATTTTATCACCCCGTTAACTTCAGTTTACCCGAAAATAACAGCAGAAACTACTGGATAAAAAAGACCTTACAATCCTTTAATCAAGTGATCACGGCAAACTGATATGATTTAACTTGTCTCCCTTTAATCTGAGCAAGAGATTTTCAAGCCATTTTTTTTAACATCTTTTTGTAACATCCTTTGGAACCCTGAAATAACCTCAATTTGACTTACTGGAACAGAAATATAAGCCATAAACTGTACAGCGTACATAGCATAACGTGATGATGTCATTGACATGTAACAATATTTCATCTTGCAAGGTCGGAGTCTTAGCTTTAATAATAATAAAAAAAAAAGATAATAATAATAACTCTAGCTAGCTCTAGCTCCAGCTATTGTAGTTTTTATTTGGCAGTTTAAACTGGATTATGCTAATATTGGGCACTCCTTTTTTAAAGGGTTAAAGCATGATGAAATGTTTGATTTGTCAATGTTATCAGTCTACTCAGACTGTTATACCACATGGTAAAGGAGAAATTTACAGCTTATATTCTCATCTTGTTGACTGTTAAGTCAGGTTAACTTATTAACACACATACATTCATATAGCACCTTTAATTATTAGGGTAATAATGAGATACTTTGCATGTTGACTATGTTGACCTTTTAGTCAAAGTCAAAATTTAGGGTGCACTCACTTCAGCCCTTCAGACTTTATTCCTAGTTCATTTGCATGGAAAGTGCAGTTTGTTTGGGGGAAGAAGCATACGCCTAAAATCATAACTTCAAGTGAACCGAACACAGGAAGCAGACCACAATGCATGACGATGTGGGTACAAAATAGGTTATTGTGGGTAAATACAACCAAAACATACGTGCATGCAGAATGATAGCTGAGAGAAATGGCTCATTTTCAAAAGTGGAGTGGAAATAGAGTAATCGCTAGGGTCTGGTGCAGCTCCATGTTTTGTTCTTATGCTGTTGTTGCTCAGCAACTTCGCTGTCTTGTCTGCTTGTTCAGTAATTCTTAATGCAGCGCACCTCTGGTGAGGAGGAGAATACTTTATTCAAAAGGTTTGGTACATTCGTCTGTGCAATGTGAAAGCAAACTAATAGCAGAAGAATGGTACAACCCCAGCTGAGCCGAGTGGTCAATCGCAACAAGTCTAGCAGACTATTATGAATCCACTGCAGACACACCATGAATGCAAAACTCATGAGAAAACCGGAATGACTGCTATTTATTTTTATCTAAATTTTCAGAATTTTCTTCTGAACAATTCCTGGACCCGACTCTGAGCTGAATACATTCCAAGTAACAGTGGTCAGCTTTGTGCCTCCTGTCCTTTAATGTACACGTTTAAAGGCTTGCAAATGAAGAGCAATCTCGGGGCGAGTGTGTCTGCTCTGAATGATAGCCTCACAAGCCGTTCAAACCACAGAAGATATTTCATAGGCATGGCATTTAGAAAGTGTTTGATGTGGCTTTGCTTTCATTTTGCTTGAATTTATGACTCACATTTAAAATACACACACACACACACACACACACACACACACAGACACACACACTTACAAACACAAAACATCTGAGCTTCCTGGTCTTTCCACTGCTCCATCCCTGAGCTATCTCTTCTTCAGCCATTCCATCACTCTCCTGTCATATCATCTTGTAGTATCTGTGCTGTTTAGCCCAGCAAATAAAGACTGCAAGATCCATGATTTCTATTTTCAGATGCACACACACAATCCAATATTATATGCACACACTTCTTACATGGATGTGAACCACCACCCATATTCCATTTCCCGGCCTGAATAAATTATTGTGGGTCTCTCCCAATGCTTCAGTGTGACAGGGACAGATTGAGGCAGCCTCTGATAGCTGCAGTAGCTACTGTTATGGGAAATAGAGCTGCACATTTACATTTACTCATTCTATTACTTTGATTGATCTCCTGGCCCACAGGGAAGCTTTTTTATGGTTAGGGTGTCGTGCAGAAAAAGATTGAGGACAAGTATTAAAAATTGCTTAAAAGTGCAGAAATGTGGTGGCTCATACTGCAGGCGTTGCAGATACTGACTACTTAGTAAACCTTAGCACATCAGGTTTTACATAGATGCTGAGCAAATGGAGCTGTTGGTTGATGCTGGAAATACGAAAAGGTACATTTTCACACTCTGGTAATCAGCAGGGCCTCATGACACATCCATTCCCTATAATGTGATAGGCTTCCTGTGACATATGAGGTTTCCATGCTGCAGCTATAGGATGCAAAGCAGCATTGCTAACAGTAGACCCATTAATATTATTTAGTAATACAAAGTGTGTTCTGTAAATGTAAGTGTAAGAGAAAGTGTGTGTGTGCTTGTGTGTGTGTGTGTGTGTGGGGGGGGGGGGGGGGGGACAAGGTGTCCCCCCCCCCCCCCCCCCCCCCCCCCCCCCCCCCCCCCCCCCCCCCCCCCCCCCCCAAACCACACATCATCCAAAGTACTTCTTGAGGCACTTTTTTGGGTACAAATGACATTTTCAGAACATGTGTACTTAGTAAAATCTATTCCCTTTGTTTCTTTCAGAGCAGATGACCTATTACCAACTGCATGACAAGTCCTCTTTGGTAACACCTGTCTCACTTTCTTCTCAGCCATCAGGTCTGAGTTGTCCATCTGTTCTCAGTCTTAATCTTGTCCATGTTTGTCACTTGCAGCACAAACCTTGGTATAATAAACTCAGTGAACTCCAACTCTGCCTTCCGATGTTTTGTCAGTGAAATGGTAAATGGTCTGTACTCGTATAGCACTTTTACCCAAAGCGCTTTACATGTACGTTACATTCACCCGTTCACACACTGATGGCGGAAGCTGCAGTGCAAGTTGCACAACCACCACCAATCAGGAGCTATTAAGGGTTTGGTGTCTTGCTCAGGGACACCTCGACATGAGCTCTCCAGGCCCAGCAACCCTTGGGCTACAGGACAACCACTCTGTAGTGGTAATAAGTGGTACTGTCTTGCTTTAAAAGACTTGTGACATCTGTCTGTTATAACATAGCTGCCATCTCAAGACTTCCTTCCACTTTTACTCACAGATTAATGACACAAAACCATCTGGAAAGATGTCACTAAATGTTGTTTGGATGAAAGCTTGCATTTTCAACTAAAACTTAATGGAAACGTATGTTTTAAGGTTTAGCATAAGGTGGTGGTATTGTACGAAGTTAGATATATCTTCTATATCAACAAAAAGTGTGGAAAACTACTTGCGTTTAAGAATTTAACAACCTAGAACATAGAGAGAGATTCTATTCTACAGTCATTTGGCAGACACTTTTATCCAAAGCGACTTACATCTGAGAGTAAGAACAACACAAGAATTCAAACAGGGTGCGACATCATTATTAAATAGTAGTCAGACTGCTTTGAGTCGAGTTGGACCCAGGTGTCATGTAGTGCTAGACGCAGTTTTTTTTTTTTTTTTTTTTTAAATACAAGATCACGATTTCATTACACAAAATCATCTTGGGCATAAGTGCAAGCAGCATATCCAGTACTAAATTCTGCCAAAGAGCTGGACCAATCTTTCTAACTCATTCCGACGAGTAGAAGAGTTAAGCTAAGTGCTGAAATGCTCCTTAAACAAGTGAGTCTTTAGTTTGCTCTTAAAAGTGGATAAAGACTCTGTGGATCGGACGGAGTTTGGTAGATCGTTCCTCTACTGGGGAACAACAGAGAACAGGAGTCTAGCTACAGATTTTGCACCGCGTTGTGGTGGGAGCACTAGGCGTCTTTCACTGGCAGAGCGTAAATGTCGAGTTGAGTGTAGCTCTGGATTAAAGAGTGAAGGTAGACAGGAGCCGTTTGAGTTATTGTTTTGTAAACCAGAAGCAGAGCTTTTAATTTGATGCGTACTGCAACTGGAAGCCAGTGAAGAGCGATTAGCAGTGGAGTGACATGTGCTCTTGTAGGCTGGTTGAAGACCAGACATGCTGCTGCGTTCTGGATCATGTGCAGAGGTTTAACTGAGCAAGCAGGCAGGCCTGCCAGTAAAGAGTTGCAGTAGTCAATGTGTGAAATAACCAGAGCCTGTACCAGGAGCTGGGCCATGTCAGGTAGGGTCTGATCTTCCTGATGTTGTAGAGAGTAAATTAGCAAGACCGTGCAACCGAGGCAACATGGTCCTTAAAAGTCAGCTAGTTGTCTACCATGACACCAAGATTCCTGGTTGAAGGCGTGGGCACAAGCGTGATAGAGTCAAGCTACCCGCTTATATGTGGCTGTAAGGAAGGATTGGCTGGAGCTCGGTCTTGGACAGATTTAGCTGTAGGTGGCGATTCTTCATCCATGCAGAGATATCAGCAAGGCATGCTGATATTCGCACTGAGACAGTTGTGTCATCAGGAGGGTTGGAAAAAAAAGCTGAGTGTCATCTGCATAGCAGTGGTAAGAGAAGCCATGAGAGCTGATGACTGCACCGGGTGATGAGGTGTATAGTGAAAAGAGAAGAGGGCCTAGCACTGAGCCCTGAGGCTCCCCTGTTGTCAGCCCATGTGATGTAGACACTCCCCCTCGCCAAGATACTTTGAAAGATCTTCCTGTGAGGTAGGACATAAACCAGGTCCTGAGATGCCAGGCTCTGAGAGTGTGGAGAGGAGGATCCGATGGTTGACCGTGTCAAAGACAGCAGACAGATCCAGCAGTATAAGGATTGAGGATTGACCAGAGGATCTGGCAAGCCGTAGGGAATTAGTAACTGACAGGAGAGCAGTTTCAGTAGAGTGGCCTTGCCTATAGCCCGACTGATAAGGATCAAACAGATTGTTGTCTTGGAGGAACTGTGAGACCTGACTGAAGACAGCACGCTCTAGTAGTTTAGACATGAACAGAAGCAGTGAGACCGGTCGGTAATTTTCAACCTGGGCTGGGTTGAGTGTGGGTTTCTTCAGCAGCAGGGTAACCCGAGCTTGCTCGAAGGCAGAGGGACAGACACCAGATTTAGGAGAGGAGTTGATAATATGGGTTACTGCAAATTTATTGTAGGTAGAATGCTCTGCAGGATGTCGGTAGGGACAGGATCAAGAGGACAGGTCATGGGTTTTGAGTTGACTAGAAGTTTAGAGACTTTGTCCTCATTTAGAGAGCGGAAAGAGCAGAATGAGACAGCCAGCCAGCCAGCTAGACAGACAGGTTTGGTTAGGCTGCGTTGGTCAGGCTCAGTGAATTGGTTACTGATGGTAGCAACCTTTTCAGTGAAGTAGGAAGCAACCGTTTCTGCAGTCAACACAGTGGGAGGCTGAGCAGGTGGTGAAGATAGAAGAAGAAAATGCCATAAAGAGGTACCTTTGTCATGGTGGTTGCTCTGCTGGGTTTCTTACCCACTGATTGGGCTCATTGGCTCCACCTGGAGTTCCCTGATTGCTCCTTTGTTCTCACCAGCTCCCAGCACTTCTTAAACCCGCTGCAGTCTCTGCATCCCTGCTAGATGGTCAACTGTTCTTGTCCTGTTGACATTCACCCTTGTCTTGCATTCCATATACCCTGTCTTCGACCTTGTTTACGCCATGGATTGTTCTTGCCTGACCCTCATCGGACTATCTTGCCCCAAGTCTACTCGGATATCGGACCCTGTTTTGGAACGACCACCGATTTTGCCTGCTCTGGATAAGTAGCCTCGTTTTCTGTGTATGATGCCTGCCCCATTGACCACTTGTTTTGGATGTTGGACTAACCTCTGGATTTTCAGAGTTTTGCAGATCCCTGCTCCTCACTGTTCTCCTGGATCCTCCCTTTCCATCCTGCCAGACTACTCCTGCGCCATTGCTTACCACCCTTATAATAAATCACTTCTCTGCAATATCCTGCTCCTGTTGTGTGGTTGAATTATCGGGTCTTCAGAGAGAGAATCATCAGTCTTGAGTTGGGAGCATTGCAGGATTGTTCTGATAAGTCTATCTTGGCAGCCTTTAGGCTGGATGTGAAACATGCAGGTTTTTGCCGGAAGTCAGTCATGCCAGCATGGTCCATTTGATTTACGTCTTTTTCTTTCTGCATCCCTGAGTCTGGCTATTTTTATTCCTTAGAACCTTGGTGAGCCACGGACTTTTTTTTTTTTTTTTTTTTTTTAAAAACCTCAGAGGATAGAATTTGTCCAGAGAGGATGCAAGAGTGTTTCTGTAGCCTCATTAACAGACAGTAAGAAGTCTGACTAGGAAGGGAGGGTAGAGTAATCCTCATCAGACGGCTGCGTAGGGCTGAGAGATCTTAAATTTCTGCGTTAAGACACCATTTTTGGAGCTGCTTGAGTTATCAGGAAGGAAGATGGAGAATTTAACCAGTTAATGGTCTGAGAGGTGGAGTGACAGACAGATCGGCTGTGTAGCAGTTTCTGGTCAGTTCCAAGTCAAGAGTATTGCCAGCTTTGTGTGTTGGAGTTGGACTGGACACGATGAATCCACTTCCTGTCAAACTTTTAACATTACTGTGGCAATTTGCTTTAGCTGGACAAAAGATGGCTTTCCAGCTTTTTTTCTTTTTTTTTTCTTCAAGGACCAACCATTTCCAAAGGACAGGTCAGTTGGCATCAGCCTTACCTTTTGCTTAGCATGGCTAAGTATGGTCAGTTTTACTGTAAATTTAGTTTAGTATTTTTTTTTTGGTTTGCATTGATTTTTTTTTTTTTTTTTTTTGTAGTTTTGTGTAAGGTTTAGTTTTAGAAGTTTATGTTTAAGAATTGCCCTCGCATCCTAAACTAACCCTTAAAATTCCAACACTCATGTCTTTTATTTGTCTAGACACCAGAACCTTGAACAAAGTTCCTGTGTGCCGTTGTATCATGTGTCCAATATGCATGCTAACATATGTGGCTACATAGAAAAAGGACTACATGTTCATCAGTCACATGGTAATGGCAGCCATCTTGTGGCTCCACTGTCTCCTTGGCAAAAGTTGCTATCTCACGACTTCTCAAGGAAAACCTAGGTAAAACTGATTTCCTATCTTTAGAGCGTACAAACGTGATATTACTTTTCATGACATTGTGTTCAGTGTTGTATTGCGTACCATACTGAGAACTGAGTCCTTAGTAGCTCTTGTAACCTAGCGCTGTACAGGATAAACACGACCAGGTCATCCACGTACATGAGATGATTAACAGTGACCCCCATAACACAACCAGTTCTACATTCATTTAGTAGGTTAGACAAGTCATCCATATAAACATTAAAAAGAAAAGACTAAAGAATGCTGCCCTGCCTAACACCGTTGCTTGCTTTAAAAAGAAATGAAACAAAGCTACCCCATTTTATTTGTATAAGTTGGTGAGCATACCAACATGCCAAAATCCTGACTATATTCGTGGGGACCCCTCTTTGGGTCAGCTTGTGGAACAGTTTGTTATGGTTGATTCTATCAAATGTCGTGAAGGCGTCTATGAAGCACAAAAACAAAGGTGAGTTTTGGTACTATACTTGGATAGAATTTCATTCAAAGCAAATATACACATGTCTGTTCCATATATATGTCCCCCCCACTAACCTGATGCATCACCTCATTCCCCTTATATTGGCACAAGGACTTCATCCTTCAGTCCTGGTCACATCTACAGCCTGTCCGTCCTGGGAGTGGATCTCTCTCATC
>JBAMHW010000024.1:25095527-25113388 GCA_037177495.1 Rhadinocentrus ornatus | reverse complement strand
TTGAATTGAATTGAATTGAATTGAATTGAATTGAATTGAATTGAATTGAATTGAATTGAATTGAATTGAATTGAATTTTCTGCTCTGACTGAAGCTGAAAGGAAAAAAAGTTGCTAGCACAAACTTGCTCATGCACCTGATATTCCGATCCTTGCTATATACAATTGTAAATATTTCCAGAGTGATAGAGTTAAAAGACTATTAATTTACTTCAGCTGTTACAAACTCAGACCAGAAAGACAACTCATTTTATTCCAGGTTTAAAATCTCTGCATTGGCGTCCTGGGTGCATCTGGGTTGATTTTAAAATACTTTTATTTGTTTTTAAAGCTCTTGAAGGTTTTAGTCTGCTTTTAGTTTACAAGCCTCACAGAATCCCCAGGTCATCGGGGGACGGTCTCGTATTCATTCCTAAGGAGGGGGTACAACATGTAGAGAGCCATCTTTTAGTTTTTATGGTCCTCGCCTGTGGAACATTTTCTAACATCTTTTATTTAAACCTCCAGTGTTCTAGTTTTCCCAATACTCAGGGCTTTTAGAGGACATCATTCTATATGTACATGTGTGTGTGTGTGTTTGTGTGTGTGAGTGTGTCTGAGACTCATGGGCTTGTGGTCTGGGGGCTTTAGATGGGTATAACATCATTATGTTAAGCACTTAGTGCCACATTCTTTTTTTTTTTTTTGTGAGGAGTGCTTAAGAAATAAAGATTGATTAATTAAACCTAACAAATAGTGAGGATGAGACGGGTCCTGAACTTAGGGACCGTCCCCACGAACCGAATTGGAGTAAAACCGTATTTTAGCTATTCACCCTTTCATCCCCACAAAACCAGGGATTAGCCTCCATAAAATCAATCATGTCTGAAACCAGGTACCAATGTGGATCGGTTTGAAACCTCTGCTCTCTGTTCCATGAGGACAGCGTAAAGGCACAACTGGAGGATATGACGTCAATGTGACAAACACGTGCCAATTCCCAACCCACACCTTCCTTAATTTGTTTTGCTTTGTATTACAGCATTACTCGAAAAGCTCGACCTCTTCCTCAGTCCAAACAAATGTTTCTCTTTTGCCTCGCAGTGAATCCTCAGCAATCTTTTCTTCTTCCAATGTGAACTTCCTGCAACACACAGTGAGCCTTTATCTGCGCACCTGCTAGTCTGCAAGGTGGAGTGTCACTCTTTAATCATCATAGCCCCACAGTCTTGTAGTATGTACTACAGCAGTTTTGTGAGGATGGTGAAGCCTTGCTCCTAGTTTTTGCCACTGTTTTCACACTTGAACTGGCTTTGGCGCTGTGTGGACATAGCCTCAGTTAGCATGACAGTCTGCAGAATACAAACCACGCTCTCCTACATCCTCACAGGTGTTATAACATGTTATAAGAGAAAAATGTAAATATGGAGTCAGTTTAATGAAATGCAAAACAAAGGCATGTCATAATTTATAAATGCCAGATGAATGATTAATTAAATAAAGCTTTTACTGTTACTCTATTCTGTGGTCTAACATTGCTATTGTGGAGCGCGAGTGCATTGGATGTGCAGGACTGATATACAGCAACAGGAAATATTTAGTCACAAAAAGGTTCACATTTCTGTTTCTCCCACATATTTAATCTGAGATCATTTTCTGTGGAAATGTGGGAAATTCTGTATTGTGTAACCTTGAACACCCCACTGTTTCCATCCTGAGACACAGAAAATCTGGGCGCTACCACCTGCTTTAGCCTAATTTAAATGCAGAGTGTGATTACATAGATTGATTTAAAATCAGATATCATTTTTATTACTGGTGATCAGAAGGCAGAGAGAGCAACAAAGCAAAGATACATGTGAGTGAAGTCTCATCAGTATGCTGCCCTTACAGCTCTCTGCAGGATTGATTTTAGCAGGGGAGAGACGGCCTTTTGCTCCATGTCTATCCCTTCATGCTGAATAGTAATAATCACTGTGATGTTTTCTTCTTCATGATGAACTGTAGGTATCAGCCTCCACAGAAATCTCACATCTAAATTTTTGGAAGGTACCGTAATCAGGTTGATAAAAATTAAGAGGGTAGCCTTCAAATAAATGAAGGATAAAGCAACTTAAGTTGGCATCCCTGACTTTGTTTTCCATCCTTAGTCCATCACAACTGTACCGTATCGGTATGAAGCAGCATGAGGATCTGAAAAAGAGCTAACCCCCCTCATGGGTTAAAAGTTTGTGTTATTAGTTTGTTACATGACAGAAATTGTGCTGATTGAATCTAACTTCCATCACGATGAGTGAACTTTGTTGTTATATATTTTCATATCAACTGTGGATTGCGCATGTTTTTAAATGAAAAGTCATCGACCTGCCGAAAGCTACTTCATATTATTATTATTACTCCTAGTAGTGACACCTAAGCAACCTGTTGTCAACTGAACTCATTATATGCTGCCTATATAAATAAGCTCCAAGCAAACACAAGTTGGATGAAGTCAGAATATGCTGCAGCAAAAGTCTTCAGAAATAGGCCGTGTTCACACCACAACGCTCAGACAGAAAAAGCAAAGGTTTTGCTGTGTTCTGGCCTCTTGTTTCCACGGTAACAGAGTTTTAGATGGATAAAATGGCCATCAGTGTGAACTGGAAGTGGAATCTTTTGACGACAACGACTTTCACGTAATCTCACACTCAGGCCCTGCTGAAAGCAAAACAACAACAATGGCAGACCTCCGTGTTGTGTTTGTGCTGCTACATCTTTTTAATTTATTTGGTCTGTAGACGTAAAAACCTGTTCCAGGTAGCATATTTAAGCCGTCAGCAAAGACGTAGAGGTTACATTTGCCAGATAACCAGCGGCCTTAGCCTTTGTCATTATCAGCCTGGATGGATGAATTTGGGTATCTTAGTTCCCCAGAGTCTACAATATGCCTGCCCACAGAGTGTTAAAAGCTCATTTGCTTGATTATTATTCATGATGGTGGCTTTAAAATTAAGTTACATCTAAAAGGACATGTGTGTCTGCAGTACCACCCTCTGAATTTTGAAATGAGCTTGAATCACTTCCTTTTAATTACACAGTTAATATTCAACACTGCTGCATGATTTTGATAAGAACTATTTCATCTCATAATCCACTGAGTCAGCTAATTTGGGATAATTAGGCAGTTGTAGGCAGGGCCGCATAATTGGTCCTGGCAAAAGGTTTCAGCTTGGATTAATGTTTATTGGCTCCAAGTTCACAGTGACAATGTTATCCCTTTGGAAAGGGTGCAAACACAGACTTGTGCTGTTTAATCCTCCTCTGATAGTGAAAACAGGCACAGTTTCAGTTTACAGTTGCAATTTGACATTTAACAGAGAAGCAGCCCCTGATATTTGAGCATTAGCATATAGTTTCAGGTGCAGTCTGATTGCACTTCAGGTGACCCATGAATAAATTTCCTACAATTACATTTACCAATCTTTAACATTTTAATTGAAACATTTTAGTTGAAAAATCTTCACCCACCTCTGGTTTCTTTATATTTACCTTCCAAGCAGTCAGAATTTACTGTAGTTGTTTGAAGTGAATTTAAGCCCCAGTGTCCACCTTTCTGAGGGTTTCTATTGACGTTCAATTCTTGTCTCTAAACATTTTTTTTGTTTAAAGTCTTAACAATAACCACTTAATCTCTCAAAGTTAAAAAGTGGCCTTACTCAAGGGATGAGCCAGAGTTGTTTGCACACACAACATACATCTTAGAAATGAATCAGGGTTTGAATTACAGGGGAGCTAAGGGGAGCTCGGCTCCCCTGAAAAGCAGAGGAGCTCCCATAAAGACATTCCGCTGATACTTTAGGGGGAGCTCTAAAAATAGTCCACTTCCAGGATGCATTCAATTTTCCAATAAGGTTCCTGATGTGCTCCAAGCGTTGATACAATAAACACTTCATATGTCTTCTTTTGTGGTTGTTAAAAGAACATTCTGTCCTTGTTTTTTTTAACAAAATTAGCTGAATGCAGCAGTAGTAGCAGTGGGTCTGTTTTGGCAGTGCTTTTCACCACACTACATGCACTAATATATGCGCATGCACGTGACTTGCAAAGTTGCGGTGCACATCTGAAAAAGAGGCTCCACTGAAAGCCCTGGTCTAATTTCATCCCTGAAACTTCCCAGAACTCGGATCTCAACAGGTCTGATGGAGGGATGGATCCTCCCCAGAACCCGAACCTCCACATTACTAAAGCAGTGTGGGATCATCTGAACAGAGAGCAAACATAGGGGAGAAACATCCAAAGAGTTTTGGAAAGTCCTTCAAGAAGTCTGAAGAACTGTAGACTACTTAAAGAAATTATAAGTAAGCTTGTATAAGAGGGTCCAGACCGTGTTGAAGAATAAAGCTGCTCAGACCAAATACTGATATTAAAATGCCATAGAATTAAGCAAATTTTGTATTTTTTACTTTCATGCTTTTTCCTCTCACGCTCCATTTTTCTGACAATCAATAAAGAAACAAAGGCTGGTAATACACTTTTGCAGGACACAGTATATACACTTATCAGGCTATTGAGTGACTGCCAACAAACTAGTGCTATTTGCATTTCTTAGAAGTAGAAGGGGAGAGTAGGGTAATTTGTGTCAAGGGGCAAATAGTGCCACCCCTGTTATCTGGAAAACAATAGTAGAAATTAGTCATGTGACGACATATTTTTTAAGAGGTATCCATTTCACTCATCCTCCAAAGAAGGGAGACGCATGGCTTTAGAGAGAAGTACATTTAAGTTCAAAAACAATCTTTTGCCCTCCAAAGTAAAATTTTTAGGATTAAGGTTTTTTGATTGCTGTGTTTGAACAATTATAGACAACTTTGAAAACAGTTCACACTTTTTAGTACTTTAGTAAGCTACAGAATGAGTCTACACCAGATCTGGGCACATTGCGGGCCACATCTTTGTGCCCTTTGTGGGTCCCTGTCCGGCCCGCAGAAGGCCAATCATAAATTACAACATAGATAGGTTATGAAAATATCTATGTTGTTCGAGCAATCCAACTGTGCTTTTATTTTGGAAAACATTACGCTACTTCCGTAGTGATGTATGTGCGTGATGTGAGCTTTGAGTGAAGGTGAACAGCAACAAGTGATGCTAGCGAGGTTACGCTGAAGATGTCAACTCACGCTAAGAAAAAAAAAAAAAAAGAAAAGTTGATAATGAATCTCATGTTTTTAACAAGACATGGACCGACAATAGTTCTTAACAGAAACTAAAGGTAAAGCTGTGTGCTTGATTTGTGGTACACAGGTCACTGTGTTAAAAGATTTTAATCACAAGAGACAAACAAGCAGGTTAGATCAAGTATAGGCTATTGGATAGTTATTTGGAATGGATAGCTTCAACTTAGCCTAAATCTGAATGTAAATTACAATGCGCTGATAAACTTTTAACCATTTCTAGGACTTGATTGGTTCAATGCCTATAAAGTACGCTAACATTTGGTATGTCGCGTTCCGAAAGCAGTTTATCTGTCTGCTGGTGACTGTCATTTTAAAGTTTGCAGGTAAAAAATCCAAAAACTAGGAAATAGAAAATCCTAGAACTATGTTGGATTGGTGGAGAATGTTGAAGGAGACGAGTTTAGTGAAAAGTTTCTGAAGCAAAGTTGTAAGAGGTCTGTTGATGGAAAGCCCATCTTCACATTTAGAGAGAATGATGAAGTCATCCCCAGCGGTTATGTTCTCAAGAAACTACCCACACCACAAAAACGTAGTGGTACAACCAGAAAGGAGCATAAGTTCACTCTCAGCAGAAGGCCAAATCTGTGAAGAGATTCAAATGCAGATTAGTGCTCATGTTGGATATTTTTTTATTTTGTAGGATATAGGTAGGCTGTGAAGTAGGATGTTAGGTAGTAAGCCTAGCAGGCTGAATCTGTGAGAGTCAATTAGGTGTTCACATGATAGGTCTTGTTTTTAGAAAATTGGCCTTTAATGTTTGTAGAACTTTTAATAAAAATGAATAATAAAAGTATTTTGTATTGAATTTGTCCTGCTTTAATATAACATTATCATCTGTGAGAATAAAAGGATCTGTTTTACTTCAATTATCGATGGCACAATTTACCCCAGTCTGTTCTCTCTCTACAACTTGCCCCACAAAACCACTTTTCCTATTTCCTGAAGTTGTATTTCTCAAACAGTTTATTTTAGATTCAAAGTGATTGTTCCTAGGGATGCAGAACATCCTAAACTATATGTACATATTTTAGTTTGCAACATTACTGTACTGCCCTTGCTTTAAAGGCACTTTAAGTAAAAATTGGCACTACTTACTCTACTCTCCCCTATAGATATTGACAAGTTATAATGATTGATATCAGTGTAATTCTAACGATATTCAGTGTAAAAAATGAAAAGAAAAGAAAACTATAGCATATCGTCAGATGATATCCAAGAGTTAATCAATATAACAACATGTGCAAAGTATGTTTAGGTTCAAATGTTCCACCAGCTCTTTAGTTACTCTGTCATCCTCAGGAATTGGAATGGGGCTGCCTCATAACACATGGGGAGTGTCATGAAGTGAGAGCATATGGGCCTTGCAATGATGCAGCGTGACATAAGTTGTGACACCCGCCGCTTCTAGGCTGACACCTTATTAAGCCCTTCTCTCTGCTCATACAGAGTTCTTTACTGAACAGATCATTCAGTCTCGATGGGCGGCTGCAGAAGGGCTATAACTCTGTTGGTGTACAGAAAACGGCATTCACATTACAGCAACATTGTGTTTTCAGCCCTCACACTGCAGAGTTACCTTGGCCCAAGCCACTGTGGGGTCTGTGCTCATCCTTGATCCATCATGAAAATTTTAGTATCAAAAGATGAAGTGAGGCTGTATTAGATTGGTGTTAGAGCTGACTGTCAAAGGGTATGTTTTTTTTATCACAGCGCAGACGATTTAGTTTGATTTGGACTCATGACACTTCTGAAAATAAATAAATCATAACAGGCAAATATCCTTACTTAGTTAATACTCTGACATATTTTATTTTCTTATCAAATTTGTTTAAAAAACTTCATGGATAGTCTCACAAAACTACAACTTTTCACAGGCAGTAACAGATTGCAGGCTGTAAATAAAAAAGAGATGTCATAATTTACACTACAATCCAGACATGTATGCATTGCTTTGACCTGTGACTAATGTTTGCTAAACTTATACACTACTTATCCAAAGAAAAGACACAACCCGATTATAAATAAGGTAAGAGCTAAGAGCCTCCCATCGGATAATTATTGCATGAATGATGATGTTTCTGCTGGAAAAAGTCATTTAACTTCAGCTGATAAAATCAACAGATTCTCATTTCTTAAACAAGATGTTCAGCTGTTATGAAAGGGTCAGATTATTGGCATCAAGCAGAGAAAACATCTAAGGAGAAGCAGAAACGACTAAAACTGACCCTAACGCATTGTTAAAAAATGGAAGGATAGTGGGGAACCATCGTCTTCTAGGAAGAAATGTGGTCAGAAAAACATTGTGAATGATGGTGATCACTTAAACATTTGATGGAATCAGATGGAAGAAAAACAACAGTAGAATGCTGGACTATGTTTAAAAGTGAAAGTAAGAACATTTTCACATAAACAATAAACAGAACTCAAGGGATTGGGACTGGACAGCTGTGTAGCCATAAGAAACACTCATCAGTGAGGCTAACTGGAAAAAAGGGGTTCAGTTTGTTAGGGAGCATAAAGATTGGACTCTGGAGCAATGGAAGAAGGTCATGTGGTCTGATGAGTCCAGATTTACCTTGTTCCAGAGTGACGGTAAGAAGAGAGGCAGATGAAGGGATGCAGCCATCATGCCTGGTGCTACTGTACAAGCCTGTGGGGGCAGTCTATGATCTGGGGTTGCTGCAGTCTAGGTTCAGGTCTAGGTTCAGCAACATTATGTTTCCAAAGAATGAGGTCAGATGATACTTGAATATACTGAGCAGCTTATTACATCTTCCCTGATGGCACGGCCATATTCCAAGATGACAATACCAGAAATCATGGATCTCAGACTGTGAAAGAGTGGTTCAGGGAACAGGAGACATTATTTTCACACATGGATTGGCCACCACAGAGTACAGACCAGAACCCCAGTGGCAATCTTTAGGATGTGCTGGAGAAGGCTTTGCGCAGGTCGTACTGGTCGGACTGGTCATTATCAATGGTGAGCCATTATTGCAACACTGGATGGAAATAAATGTGACACTGCTTATCGAAGTAATGCCACAGAGTATGCTGTCGTAATCAAAGCTAAAGGTGGTCTAATGAAAATGTGTGTCTGCATAGCTTTTAGTCACAAATCCACAGTTTAGTTAGTGGCAACTTTATATTTTGAGGCTGAATTAAGTAAAGTGGGGATCCATGAATAAGAGAATTCTTGAATTTTGGCGTTTATATCAACACTCCACAGTGAGATCTGAAAAAAACTGATTAAATAACTTCATTAGAGAAATGCTAAAATATGCCTGGTTTTAAATTCATTTACAGGAGCATCCACAGAGCCAGACAAACTTGACATTTTATTCCAGTATTACCCAATAATTTTGAGCTGTGGCCAATATTAGCATAGAATGGGAATGGCTAGATTTTTTTCTTAACGATAGAAAGCACTTTGAGCTGCAGTTCTTCTGTATGAAAAGTGCCTTTCAAATAAAGTTTGACAGATTTCTATTTTTTAATGTCCAATTAAAAGAAGATGAAGATATATAATAATAAAGGCTCAACACCCTGATGTAAATTTTGATCACTAGCATTGTGGAACAGACAATTAGACATAATAAAAATGTAAGCATGTCACAATTTGCTATGTTCTGTTGGTTTTTTAATTGAAAATGTACAAATATAAAAATGTTCAGTATTTCTGCCTGATGGTTCAACTTAATAAAAATAAATATGGGAACATTACAACAATAAAAAGGCAAATTTCATGAATGAAATTATGACATTTAGTTTTGTGTACTAATGTATTAGTGACTCATTGTGGTGTCTATCAACATTGTGTTGAAAATGCAGGAAGAAGCTGTTGTTAACTTTCTGGAATTCTTTATTTAAATATTCAACACATTCATTTTTTGTAAGTTGCTCTGGGTGAATATTTTTGCAACCCCGTACATACCACAACTTGGATTAAAAATTGCAAAAATCCTGATCAGCCCGTCAACTGCAAGCTGAAAAATAGGCGTTTGGACTTGGTGGCTGGGTTTGATGCCCCGCTACGGTGATGACCCACGATGCTCCAGTTCTCAGCTTGAGGCCACAGACTGTTTTTTGCCCAAAGCAGCATGTTGACATATTGCATGGTGCCTTCTAGAGATGCTCATCTAAGCCTCACACACATCATTACTCTCTGTATTGTCCTCTGTGTTCCTGCCTCATTACTCCTCATGTATTTTTAAACGGAATATGCCTTTTTACAATTAGCCTGTTTGGAGGCCAATCTGTCACGCTCATTACGGTGAACTTCGCCTTCCTAATTACTTTCCTCTCAAATTTTCTCTCCATTTGTATCCGTCTTTCTACGTCTGTTTTTTTTTTTTTTTTTTTTGACTAATCTTCCACATCAGCACATGGTGGAAGGAGGACAGCAGTGGGCATTTTGCATATATTCTTGGACTGTGTGACACAGGACAAAGCAAACACTGCAAGACATTTAGATTGTATTAGGCTCAGAAATGAAGCAGCAAAGGAGAGGGGAACCAGAACACTAATATGTCCTTTTCTTTTATGACTTAAACAATCAAACAGGAGTTCAAAGTGCTGGCGCTAATGACAGCAAGAGAAAACACTTCCTTTCAGACACAGAGAGCAGAATTAGTCTCCATCTGAGATGGGTCCGTGGAGGACCACTGTTTACTAAGCCAGCCATTTCTCCTCTAATTGTCTGATCTGGTTTCATCCTGAAATGCATTACAGTCTGCAGCCTCTGAGGACAACTCCCTCTGCTTCATCCTTTTTTCTCTTCTTATCCTGCTCTTCTGTGAACACAGAATAATTCCAGCTTGGCTTTTCTAACTCCTTGTGAAAGGAAAACAAAAGGCCCAACAGTGAACTTTTCAGCTGCCTTAAATCTGCCTGATGAACTTTGCAGCCCTTTCCCACGCCAGCCAGGTAAGAGGTGCACACCGTGGGGGAGTGTGTGTGTATGAAAGAAGTAACTCCTCAGGAGTGGGGCATGCACACACACTCCCAAAATGTACAGATAATCTGCAGAAGCAAAAAGAAAAGGAAAAGCCAAAAGGACGACTATTTTACTTCATCCCGGTGTCGTTTTGCACCAAATGCTTCTCCATCACAACAAATGCGTCTAATTGATCATAAAATCTTAATTAGCTGGATGTCCCTCAGTCCATCCAGCTCTGTGAGGGAGGGTTTCTCCATCACTTATTTATTACAGTCTTAATTGCAATTTCACAGTGAGTGCTCCTGACATTTAAAGACCTTGTAGCAATGGACAGAGTTGATAGAAGAAGTTTCTAAGATTCCACGGACCAATAATGACGCATACACACCACAACCACAAAACTCTGCTTTGAAGGAGGCATAATGCTGGCTAGATTTTGTTTCTCTAAACTTCTCTAAGCAGTTATAGTATGAATGTAGGTGAATGCCTAAAAAGTTTTATGGGACAACATGGTGGAAAAACTTGGGGGGAAGCTCCTGAAGTCTGTGTCCAAAGTTCTTTTCTTCAGCAGAGGAAATTTTAATATGTCATGGTGAGTTTTGGCCATTTTTACTTGTCACAAGAGTTAGGCCAAATTCACATTTAACTCTACATTCATGTTGTTTATTACTGATTCTGTTTGTTTATTTACACCTCTTTCTCTAAAGTCCTCTGAGACAACTTTGTTGTGATGTAGGGCTATACAAATAAACTTGAAACACATGAAAAAAAATAAAAATGTTTTTCTGTACAGAGGGAATATTTTCCAGAAACGTGTGCATCCACTGCTGAATAAATTCACCAAAAGCTTAGAAGACGACATGAAGCATGATGCAAACCACCGCCAATAAAGAAGCAAAAGAAGACGGGAGGTAAAGCGATGGAAGATGCCGGGGAATTGTGATGGGGTAGAACTTGTGCTACGGATAACCCTCAACAGCAAGACAACCCAATGCCAGGAGAGTGTTTACTGGGAGTCCAACCAGTCCAAAGATAGTCACATAATGGAAGCTTTGCAGTGACAGTATCTAAGGCACCCAGCAGAGAAGGATTTCCCTCATAACGTTTACTCTGTCACAAAAGGTAATCACCAAGATAAAAACCATCTGAGGAAAATTATTATTTTTTAATAAGTGGTTTCAGCCGTTGTTATTGTTGTTATTTTACACTTTAAACAGTTACAGTAGTAACATCTCAAAACTACTTAACTTTTTAAAGTTCAACCCTTCTTATTTCCTTTCACTGGTCGCATGTCAGTGTGCTGCACAACAGTGCCCCCGGTGTTTCCGGTAAGCATCCTCAAGCCCTCTAAAAAATAAAGCAAATTTGCACATAAAGGATGCAGAAGATGGATGAAAGGCTGCATTTCTGTCTTTGGCGTAGAGCATAAATTGGCCTTAAGGGAGACTGGTGCAATTGCATCTCTGGGTCATACAAAAGATGCCCCTACGTGCACAGAAAGGAAAGGGGTGGCTTTACAGATCACTTTAGGAACAGTTTTAGAAGATTAGTGGTGTAGGACTCCGAAAACGCCAGTTCTGTGTTGACAAAAAATCCAAATGATTAGCACGTTTAGCGGATTTAGCGGATGACAGGGCCTTAGTCAATATGTGTTCTTATTGGCCAAAGTCTTCTAACCTTGTCTTGCCAAGAAAAGAAAAAATGTTCTAATTAGGCTCTAGCAAAGCATTGGTTGGTCAATATCTCTGGTGTCATATTTACTGCATTTTTCTGTTCACTGGTTTGAAATCGACTTCCACTTTGCAGAACAACTATGCATAGCAATGCTGGATTTTTAGCTCGCAGTGCTAATGTTGGGACGAAACGATGCTCTTTAACCAAAACTGACACATTTTGGTGATTGTGGAAACAATATGTCATATGGGCTTCCAAAAAACCTGAAAGACAAATTTTAAGTCTCGTTCCCATTAGATACTGGTGGTTTCTCCAAGTCCCTGGCACCTCTGTCTCACTGGACAGAAAAAAAATACAAAAATTTGAAAGAAATTTGTAGGGTTGTGACAAACAAAACACCAGACCTTGAATCTCGAGCCCACTTCAACCTCAGTTTCCTTCTCAGCTGCTCAGTCTTGCTTTCACTTGCTATTTTATGAAGTTTGAATCTCAAAACCCAATTTTGTCTTTTAGTTGAAAATGTTTAAAAATAATGTTTAAAAACATTAATCCAAAATGTTGGACAATCACATGACAATGTAACAATTCACTATGTTAATCTGAAATATTCCAGGGGTTCCACAGGTGACCTCCTAGATTCTTGACAAAATGAGCAGCATATTGCACAACTGAGTGAGAACAGGCTGCTTTAAAACAGTAAAAAGGTGTCAGACACCCTGTTTCTGAGGCATTAACTCTGCTACTTTATCACCTACAGTTATTGCTGTGAAGCAGGATCTAAATAGAAGACCACCTGGAGACAGGGTGTTGGGTTTGCTTGAACAAGTCTGATCCATGTCGGCTTACGGGACTTAATTGGTGCTTGAAGAGACTGACTTAACTTTCAGAATTAGTTTGCACAATGACTATTGATGGACCACTGATCCACACACTAGCAGTTCAGATATTATACTCCTAAAAGCTGTTTTAATTGCCTCAACAGTACTGTGTTTGCATTGAGAGTAATGAGATTAAGGGTTCTTCCCAAAAAATTCCCCTGATCTGAATGACAAAATATGTCCTTCCTAATTCAGTGTTACTTTTGTTGGTAAAACATTGAGTTTCTCAAAGGATTACAATCATTAAAAGGGGATTTAAAACACAAAAGTTAACATTTTCTCAAATTTCTCAATTTGCTTTGTAAAGTTTTATTATTTTTATTTTTAATTTGTTTTTAACCCTGTCCTGTCCAGCGTGTTAACATACAGAACGGTGGTCTGTGTGCCATACTTTGCCGGACAGATTTGCTCTTCCAAGGGAGACATGTTATATATATAGCTGCCCTTGATGTTTAAAATATTTTTATTATAATCTTATTGTCTTCAGTCTTGATATGTCAGTGCCGAACCAGACAGGGAGATAGAGGAGGAGAGAAAAGGAAAAACAAACAAACAAAAAAAGGACAGAATTGAAATGTGAGAATAAGTTGTTTAGGCTACCTAAATCACATCAGTATTTACAAAAACAAAATAAACTACTGTTATTGTAGTTTTTTCTAGAATACATGTGATGCTGTATGTTGAGCTAAACTTCAGAGCAACAAAGGTGTGTACACACGTTCCCACAATACTGTAAATTATGTCTTTTTCTTTCTTCACCTTAGCAAGATCTACAAATCACTCAAAACACTGCATCACTGGGATAAATTCATTTCTCCAACACGTCTTCTCCTAATAGTTTATTCTTCGCACCATTAAATTACCCCTAACAGGGGCAACTGAAGTCAAGAAAAGTCATATTAGCTGTTTATACACACACTAAATCTTAATAAATGCCATCATGGAGTATTAACTTCTAAACAGCTGAAGGGAAGGTGGAGAACAGCCACAGAGGAAACTAACGTGTTTCTTTACTTCCTTCCTGGATTTCCAACTGTTTCACATGCTTTTACTCAGCTTAACAGTACTTTGCAAAAGTCTGTTAATTTATTTAAATAAATAGGTGCAGCAATATATATCGGTCCAGATGCATCTCGTAGGTCCTGGCTCAGTTTTTTGCTGGATTTTATTTCTTATTTTTGATCCTGTTTATCAGCTGTAGATTGTTATTTAGGCCTGACACTCCTTTTTTCAAGGACATGCTGCACACCATGCTGATACTTGCCACGTGTTTGGCTAATAGTTGTTTGGGAATCAAATTGTTGTTGCGAAAATATAATTTTCTACTGTCAGCATGTGTAAACTCTGCATTGTTCATAGGTACATCTAATGGGAATGAAATACACAATGTTCACAATTGATTTGTTGCTATATTGTCTGTTATGTGTACATAAGAAAATAATCATTGCCTTGTTGAGGCATTGAGATGAGATTTTACATGAGCACATTACCTGTGACTCCTTGGTACTTATGTCTACGTTATACAGCATGTGTTAACACATCTTAGCAGTAAAGGTCTAATGCTGTTTTTTGGAGATATTGTTGAAAAACATGGTACAGTGTGCTGCTTTGTTATTGCAAGCATGAAAAGATATACAGTAGCATTACAAACAGCCCACGATATCCTGATGTTCCCCACTGCATAAACAGCATCAAGATCACACATAAGCTCAACCACTCTCACAAATGCACAAGTTCAAAACCACTGAGAGATGGCAAATAGCTTTGGAAAGCATGGCTAAACAATTGACCAAACAGGTGCTACCGAGGTGACGCTCATCCAGAGTGGATTAAGTGATGGCAATTTCCTATGAAAAGCCTGGATTGGTTGTGTTTTCTTGTCCTACATGTGGAGTGTCTATTGTTTCCATATCTGATACATAATTAGAGCTAAAGAATGAGCCAACAGGGGATTACAGGAGGATTTGAGGGTGGTCTCTCGTTCCTCACAGCTTTGGCTCCAGAAAGTTTCAGCTGCTTATGTTATCCTTTCAGAAGACACTGATAGGCCGAGGGAAAGAGATACAGAATTAATGTACATGCGGAAGAGTACACAAACACAGCCACATCCAATTACCCACACAAACACAGCCATCGCTCAGTCGGCCGTTCATGTTCTTTGGGTTTATCGCTCTTTCTCTCCGGTTTGGCCCCTGTTGGCCTTCCTCTTACATGAGCAGACAATGAATGTGGTTGCATGTTAAATCCAAAGAGGCCAATAGATCTGAGGTCTAAACAAGGTCAACACGATGGCAGCACAGGCATGATGGATGTAAATAATATTTACTTGAGTGGTTCTGAAATTCTATCAACTGTAGTAATTGTAAATGGTGGGTTGTGGGAAATCAGGAACATCTTTTAAGCTCAGAGATTTCAATAGAAAACCTGATAAAAAATAAAAAAAATAAACTTTCCAAACAGATTTTACAGCCAGTATGTGAAATAACTTGACATGAATGAAGAGATTAGTGTGATTGAATCAGTGCAATTCCGTAACACACATTTTGTAATTTACTCCTTTTGGCATCAAATTTGCAGAACCAGAAAAATGTAGGTTAATAGTATTATATATTTTCATATAATTTAGAAAACATTTCCATTTATGTCTGGTCTTAGATCCAACATTGCTCCGAGGATGCAGTGTTAACTTAATTGAACTGAAGTCAAACATGATTAATGTGCATCATTGAGACGGTATGACATTATATATATTTACTCAAGCTTTAGGGAGATTTAGCTGTAGCAAATGAAGTGCAAAAAAAGTCTGACAGAACGTGATGTTTTTTAGGAACCAGCTCCAAAACGATAAAATTTTGCACACAATTGTGAATATGAAGGGAACAGGCTTTAGCTTTTTGTCTTAAATCTTTTGCATCCAAGCTGTAGGACCTTGTGATCACAGCATGAAATGATGGTTCTAGGATGGTCCCCATAAACCCCTTTACTGGTTCATAGCTGCTCTCTCTGTGGACTACTATCAATACATCTGCTGACTGGATAGCAGCCCACAAGAGATGTCAAGTTAGAGATGCTTCGACCCACTCATCACTCAACGCTTTCTCTAATTCTGTAATGTCTTATCCTCCTGTCCATGTCTCCTGCCTCTGATACACTGATCACATTAACCAACGGTTCACCGACAAATGTAAGACTTTATATGAGGAGATGCAATTTTTCAATAACTGCAATTATTCGCTTCATCAGTATGTACCGTAATAATTTGGCTGATAGACAAACACACAATAGCAATCCAAACAAGGTCTGCAGAACAGCGTCCCTGAACACACAAAACGTCCAACCTTGAAGCAGATGGGCTACAGCAGCAGAAGACCACATCGGGTGTCTCCTGTCAGCTAAGAACAGGAAACTGAGGCTGGAATTTGGTGAAACATCATGAAAACATGGCTCCATCCTGCCTTGGATTAACGCTTCAGGCTGCTAGTGGTGTACTGGTGTGAGGGTTATTTTCTTGGCACATTTCGGACCCCTTGGTGCCAACGTACTGAATCAAGAATTAAGGTAGTTTTGAGATAAAAGGGTGTCCAACCCAGTACTAGCACGGTGGACCTGATAGCATCATCTCTAAAACCTAAGAGATACAGCCCAGCATCACCATTAAACTCCTAATAGATGACAGAAATAGATTTTGTGAGAGGGAAACATATCATTGTGCTCATGTTTACGGAAGCATTCACCAATCAAGAGGGGAAAACGTGCTGAATGAGTCAGTCTCTAAGAGGTTTGTCATGCTGTCTCCTCCTTGTAAGTGTAATAAATAAGAAGCTATCACTTGTTTTGTTGTGAAATCAGATGAAATTACCACAAAATGACAACAGGTGTGTGTCTAAAGGTTTTAACTAGCTTGTGTTAGATTTTCCATATCTGTTTCTCCTCCAGCTGGATTCTTGGTCTTTCAAGGATAATAAAGCTTAATTACATGACTATTATCGATGAATGCTTCATTGTTTAAATGAGTTTTATTTGCCAATGCATTTGTGGTTTTGTGATATATTTGAAGTCTCTTAATAAAAAGACCCTGATCTGACAGTAAAGCACTATTAAATAAAATTCCACTGTATGATTATTTTTATTTATTGTGCAGTGTAACTGCAGAATAACTTTATGAATAAACACCAGTATGAATTTTATCTTTAAAGATAATTTTAATGACCAACGTCCTTTTTTCAATGTGTTTGTGAACTCCTTAACATTTAATGAGACCTGTGAAATATCTTCTGTTACGGCTGCCTCTCATTGTGTCTAATTACGCTCTCATTTTGTATGCAAATGCCTGTGTGCCATCACCCTTCTGAGATTGGCTCTGCTTTTTTCCTGCCTGCTGATGATGGTGAAAAATGACACACCTTCACCTCCTCCCACCTGATTGGATCTTGGCTGGTCCAATCCTTGCTCCTGTTGCCACCAGACAGAAAATAAAGGACTGCTGCACCTGTTCATTCTTTGGCAACTGTTTGGATAGACAGTCTGCCCGTAGCGTGCTTAACTTTGGTGATTCGTACTGTGCTTTGACTAGGTGGTGTTTGTATTGTAGGATTAGGGTTTTTTTTTTTTTTTTTTTTTTGGTTTGCCAACAGTGTTAAATGTGTTTGGCTTTGTTATATCCCTTTTTGTATCGCTGACATAGTGTTTTCTTTCTTTGTTTGGTAATGACTTAAAGCCCTTTTGGCTTCTCCTTTAGTTCTATTTTGTTAGATAATTGGTAACTGTAGAATGTGTTGGGATAGATTAGCTTAGGTTTGGAATTGTGTGTGTATATAGTATGTTTGGTTTCTTTAAGCATAGCTATTGGAGCTGCTTCAATTTCAGTTTATCATAGATTAGTTGGCCAGTTTTTTGTTCACCCTTTTGGTTATTTTTGGTTTTGCATTTTACTGCCGTGTTTTGAGTAGTTATATTGTGTTTTTGGTTTGAGCAGCTTCGCTACCCCCAACACTGGATTCTTCACCTCTGTTTTTGTATTGGTCCTCATTCCCACTTGTAACAAAAAACTCTGTTAACTGTTATTCTGTCTGCAGGTCTCATATTTTTGTTATGCCTTTCATACTGGCAGAAGAGAGCACATTACCCCAGTTTTAGCTTCCCTACACTGGCTCCCTGTCGAATATAGAATCAAGTTTAA
>JBAMHW010000024.1:25078189-25091897 GCA_037177495.1 Rhadinocentrus ornatus | reverse complement strand
TTTATTTATTTTTGGTACGTTATTGCAATTCATCATTTTTTTGCAATTAAACCTCCTGAGACTTTTCCTGTATTTTTGTGTGAGTACTTTTATATTACTTTGGTGCTTCCTAAAGGCAAGTTTGTCAAGTTACTGTTTCTATTTGCATTCTCATGAAAATGGTTAAACATTATCTTTTCATACTATTAATACAACAAAAATAACTGTAAAACCACACGTGAGGCTGTGATCAAAAGAATGATACCAAACAAGGCCAGGTTTTAAAGGTAAACTATAAGGAGAAATAAATAAATTTCTGGTACATATTGGGGAGGCTTCCGAGATCAGTGGAGGTCAGGCACGCTCAGGGTGGTGTGGCCGTAAGCCTTTGCCTTTCACCTGGAACACTGCTGGGATAGGCTCCAGCTCACCCCGCGACCCCTAATAGGAACAAGCGGTACAGAAAATGACATGACATCTTGGGGAGGCTACTTGCTGTTAATGCAGTAAAGCACCCTGCTGTTCAACTTCCAATCCGATGATAGTAGCACAATTTTCCCTGCTCCCACTGTTTGGTGGTTAAAGGAAAAATGCACGACTAGGCACATGTTCACCACTACATGCTAGATCTGAAGGAGATATCATCAACAAAGTTAATTTGGTTTGTTTGATTGGCTTAATCCAAATCTGGGGTTTATCTCCACAGTTAGATAATTGAACGGGCTTCTGCAGAATTGCACTGCAAAACAGAAATCACTCAGTAAATTTGCATATCTAGATGTATGTTTAATAACATTTTTCTAGAAGCAAATTAATAGGCAAAACCATCTTCATCAGCAGAGACCATTATCAAAACTAATTGCATTTCATCATATTAAACAACATAGTTACACAGTTGCTACAGAAGAAAGTAGTTCTGCTCATCACGTTGTCTTTCAGAGCATCAACCTGATGAACACAATTACAGACAGCTGTTATGTAACAAGTCTTTGGAAATCTACACTATTTTGAATTTACAATGTTGACACTACTTTACACCACAGAAAAACAAAATCAAATACAAAGAAGAGCAGGTCAGACAGTCTCTTTTAAAACCAGGAAAGATAAAATATACATGAAATACCAAAAAATTCAACAAGAACAAAGACAAGTCGGCCTGCAGCATAGAGTGAGCCTGCTCAAATTAATGCAGATGATGCTTGTTGGTGCAAGTTGCATGGTGTTATTTAGCTATTCAGCTCAATGGTGGAGAGCTCTCCAGACAGCAGTGTGACATGTCAGTCAAGCTCTTAGTGTGGGCTGGAAAAACCAAGAGATGAGCTCGTAAAGAACCCAGAGGTTAAGTGGAAATGAGGAAGTAGAGAGTTAGCGGAGTGAAGAGGCAGGGGCAACACGGGGATGAACTATCCACACGGCAAAGGCAAAGACGTGGCGGAGGATGATCTGCTGTGGTCCGTCTCAGATCAACAGGTAGACACAATCAGACAGCTAAAGCTTGCTTCACCTTATTCTTTAATAGGATCAAACATAACACCAGCTGTCCCGGTCTGTTTAAAATAAAGATTGACCTCTGGGCTCAAATACCTCATTTAGCCAATAGTGCTTTGTAAAATACCACAATGTCGCCAGGTGGTTAATGGAGCAATTGTTTGCAACCACCTAGCAACGAAGAGGCACCAGCCTAGTCGGAGATGCTAGCAGCTGCAGTGCTGTCCAGCCAGTAAGCGGTGCATTTCCAGTGCATTGCTGAAGGAACAAGAAGTAAAAAAATCACTATTTTATTTTGCACTGATATATAATAACACTTTTTTCCAAATCAAGATTTGGATAGAGATCCAATCAGAATTAATCGCTGTAGTCTCATTAAAGGTATGTGACAATATGTCAAAACCTGTAAAATAATGAATAGCAGACATCTGGACACATTTGATGTAAAGCAAAACAAAATGCTTTGTAAACTGTGTGGACTACGACGTTTGCACGCTAGCCACCCTGAAGTCCATTCAAAGCTCAGCATGCTAAAGCTAATGAGCTACAGATGCCGCCATCTGTTTGTATCTCGTTGAAGGTTCCTTTCTGACTTTTTCAGAATACGTTTCTTGTTAAAAGAGTCAGATTCAGAGAAAACAGAGCTAACACTGTCATCTGCAGTCTAACATATTTATAAATAGAGCCAAATCAGCATATTCATACATCCCATCTTAACTGGAGGAAAGAAAGTCATAAACTGACTCCTAATAATTTTAATCCTAAGCAGTTAAAAAGTCCAGAAAGTGTTAACGGTAGCCAAATATATGGCAGGAGGTTCATGAAAATGAAGACAAGACAATCAAAGCTTTGGAGAAGCTTCATCAACTGAGTGAAGATGCTTCAACCAACATGTTGAAAGCAGCAGGGTACATTACAGATGACTCAGAGGAAGTAACAGCATTACTTCTGTAAGCTGTCAAAGCTACACCAAGCTCTGGCTGAAGCACTAACGCTCTCAGTGAGATACCCGTAATCTCATTTTGGTTGCGTCATGACCTTTAACAAAGAGTTGCATGCTGCATCTTAATCTCTGTCGTGCTCCATCCTCATAGGTTATATCAAGGGTGTGCACGAGGCGCAGTCTGCTCGCCTCAGCATCTGATAACTGCCACCCTGTGACAGTCCTACATACAAACAGGGTTAATAAAGAGCTGTAATGCCTTCTGACAACTTGGTTTGAAAGGTTGTCACCGGTTGGATGGCTGTAGTGATAACCACTTTATGTCTGAACGCTGAACCGGATTGTCTGTTGCTACATTGCTAGCTCTTTGCTTTTTCAATAGACAGAAAAGACAGGAGTGTGTTGGAGGACAGTCACGATCAACTAATTAAATATTAAATCATTGAACAAAGGAACTCTGCAACTCATGAGAGCAACCATGTGAGGGTCTGATTTGATGATGCTGCTTAAAAAGAGAAACAGGAGGTTTAAAATGAAGAAGGAATACTTTAAGGTGGAGCTAAACTTCTCGAGAATCCAAGATGTGGATTTCATGTTTCCATGTATATGCTCATGGTTGTCATCATTTATATTACTTCACAAACTACATCAAGACCAAATAAGCATGGTGATTAATCTCGATAATTACATGACATACTCATTTGAGGCTTTCCTGATTAATCTGTAAAGACATTCATTTGTAGCAGCATTGCTCTCTGTCACGTCCTTCTCCTCCTCCGTTTTCATTGGGAGCGACGGGGCAGTGGTTTTATTCGTGCCACTCGAGCAGAGGACAGAAGCCATTTAGCCCAGCGGAGCAGATCTTAGGGTGTAATTACACAGGCTTATTGGTAAATTAGATTAGAGCACAGGGGTTGCTCACTGTGTTGGAGAGGGACCTAGTTCCCAAGAACAAAGTTCACAACATTTTTTGGAGATATGTAGTCCAGCAAACATCATTCACCTCATATGTTTAATTGTTTTTGCACAAGACTTGTGAGGTGTGAGATCTCAGCTCAAATTTGATTCTTGTTTCAGCTCTATGCTACTTTTGGTGCATCTCAAATAATTTAGGTGCATTAAATTTGCTCTGCCTTGCACGCAAAACCAATGAATGTAAAGAAGTTGTGCAGTGGAAAAATGCAGCTGCAGGAATAACATTGTGTGGCCAAAACCTCCAGAGAAAGTTTAAAAGCAGAAAATGAATAAGCAATTCCTTGTGAGTTTGTAACCCAAGGAGAAAACTTTTCTGCAGTCTTTATCTGCACCCAACACCAGCACAAGTTTCATTACAGTGGAGAAAAGAGCTTTATCATTATAATTGAGAGCAAAGATCAAGAAAAACCCACAAGAAGAGATTTCTTCTGAGCTAAAATGTGTAGTTCACAGAAGCATACAAGATCCGGCCTCCGCTCATTGAGCCGTCCTACATCTTTAGTCATACATTGTGCTGCACTGCAAGTGTCTCTGATTGCTCCCTTCTGGTGCTCCTTTATAGTTTGCCCTTGTCCTTCTTTGTAATTTACCAAAGCTTTGGACAAAACACATGTTGGAGAAGCTGCTAAAGCAACAGCTTGTGTTTGTTGCCTCTACGGGGCCATTGCTGATGTGAAGAGGTCCTCCAGGGAAGGTGTCGGCATTTATCTACCTGTGGAGCAAGTCCATCTGTGCACATCTCCCAGGACAGTGGGTAGATGGAGCTGATGGTCGTCTGACTCAAGAACGGAAGGAGGAAAGTATAGTTGTTTCAAAGGGGAGGTGCTGTAGATCAAGGGAGGTTGTCGCGCTGCCTTCATCTTTCTGAGCAGCAAGAAAAGAAGCGGAGCAGCTGTTGCAATAGCATCCACCTGGGTGCTTCAAAAAGGTGTCCAGATGTTCCAAACCGGCGTACTCATCATGCCTCTACTAAACCCAGCCCCAACACCTTTACACTCACACATGCACACAGGAGGCTGGTGGGAATATTACCCACTTGATGTGAAACTCCCATTGCACTTGACACGTCCCACCCATCCTTGACTGCTCACATATTACACTGGCAACCACAGCTGTTTGGATATCACACATAATTTGCTCTTTTCTCCCTTGTTGTGTCAAAAAGGAGGAAAAAAAAGCAAAGTTGTAGGCAGGCCAAGCCTCTGTTGCTGTTGTCTGTGTTTGTTAAACCAGAGCCATCAAGTTGCATCACAGAGACAATGTCAGTGCTGAGCTCGGTGGGAGGCTGCAATTTTCTGTTTAACGGGCATCCAGATGGCTGAGTTGATTGGAGCATAATGGTAGCATTATCAAAATTGTGGTATTGTCAGCTTCCCTACTTTCCAGAACTGGCATATGAATAACAGCAGGAAACAACAGCAATCTCCAATTAATGCATAAACTGTAATGGTGGTACAGTAACCAGAATCCTCCTTAACTCTCACCTGTTTAAGATCAACACCTTTTTCATGATATTTTTACTTGTAGGGAAAACACAGGTGGTCATAACAACAGCTCAGCTCCACTTGCTGAAGCTGTGGCAGTGAGACAGCAGACACAACGTACTATATATGGAAAACAGCCATCATTAATGCTTCTAATCTACAAACCCAACACTCCAACGGCCTTCTGCGAATAATCAGACAGTCAAACTGGGAGAACAACACAGTGGTTTAGTGGTCTAGTGGTTTTTACAGAATTCTGAAGATAAAAAGTCCAAGATTAAACCAATGTGTCCAAGATTTAAAAATTAGGCTCATACATGGTAAGCAACTTCTGTTCACAGCATTCTTCAGATTTTGGTTGTTTCTTTAAAGACACTAATATTCTCCAAACTCATACCAGGACAAAGCTCTGTCTGTCTCTCAGACTGCAGGGTTACTGGTGTTCCCTAGAGGTTCTAAGCACAGAATGGGAGGCAGAGCCTTCAGTTATAAGACCCCTCTCTGTGGAACCAGCTCCTCGTTTAGTTTCAGGAAGCAGACCCCCTTGCTGTCTCGGGCTTCAAACTTTCCTTCCTGATATATCTTATTGTAGGTGTAGCCTGATGACCCCGATCCATCCATTTAGTCCTGCTGCTTTAGGCCAAGGCTGCTGGACGATGTCCCATGAGGGCTCCTCTCTGCTCTCTTGACTCTTTATGTAAGTACAGGTGGTTACCGGGCGGGATTGGGTCTGGAGGACCTGGGTTTAAGTCCCCAGGGTGCCAACAGAGGTAAACCGCTGTGGGTCTCTGTGCAAGGCCCTTATACCCCCACTGCCCCCCCGACCGCTGAAACATGGTATTCCATTGCACTCTAGTAAATCTAATAGAGATGAGTAAGCTGATCCCAGTCAGGTTAATGAAGTAGAAATTATTATTATCTGATGTTGCTGTCAATCAGTTGTGTTTCTCTTCTTTCTCAGCAGGTATCCCTGGTTTGCTACTAGTGGACCCCTCTTTCCTGTCCCCTCCACTGATGGAGGTTTTCCTTCATGGTTCTGGTTCTGATGGATGTTTTCTTCTCCGCTGTTTCCTCGTGCAGCTCAGGATGGAGGATTGAATCAAAGAGATTAGATGCATTCCGTTGCGCTGCTTTACTAGGTTATTATTTTTATGAATTGGTTTACATGAAGCCAGTTTTTATAAATTAATGTGGATCATGTCTTTTTTTTTTTTAATTGTATTAGAATTGGACTGCTGTCAATTGGATTGATGGCATTGTTAACTGGGCTGTAAAATAAAGTAGAACTGAACTGAATTGTTTTCAAAGTGCAACTCTCCTGCATTTTTACAGCTCGAAGGCTCGATTTTGTCTGTTTGCAACCTCCTCATCTCCATGGTCCTCCGTCTTTCTGCCTCTGACCTTGAAATCTTTCACAGCCAAATATTTTGTAGGCCATTTTGATTACTAACGTGTTTCTAGGGGAGAAGGGCAGCTTGTCAGAGGGTCTAAAAGGAAAGACACACCAATCTATCCTTTGCAGCTTTTGAAGGGGTCAAAGACAAACTAATGCTACACTTTAAACTGAATAAAAAAATTAACATCTCTGTAGGTGTGTGTTCAGATGATTCAGCTGTGTCGTATTTAATTGAAGTACTTTTGATTCTTTATGGTTCGTTAGGACAACTTTTACTGAATTCCAGTCACTAGCAGCGTAGCTTCCAGCACAACCCACTGCACAGATTAGTTTCTTTCAATCCAAGCTTCCTGTGAGTCCACTTGAATGGAAATTATTGTGTTGAATCAGCAGGTGATTTTTATCTCATATCAGTCTCTGGATCCTGATCCTTAACATCAGCAAACATGGAATCAATGTGATATTTTACTGTGATCAAACTTGAAATTCTCCCACTTTTAGACAAAAAAAAAGTATGTTTATCCATAGAGGTTTGAAGTTAACACACCTTTTTATCTCTAAACCTTATTAATATGGAAGCAGTATATTAATGTGTAATCAATCATACACAGTTCACACAGTTTATTTTTACACTTCAGTTTATTGTTTATGCTAAATTTGCCTCAGGACAAAATTGAGCCGAGAACCAAAATGAAATAAATGAACAGAATAAAAACGGCTACAATGAAAAAAACAAACTGCCACCAGGGCTTGAACACAACGCAGAGCTGCAGCTAATTCTGCTTCACTCAGGTCTACAAAACAGGAGGAGATTTAATAAGAAAGCCTAGTAAGATGGACAGGGCAATAAAACTGCAGCTGGGTGAAAAATGAAAGTGAAAACAATCATAGTTTTCAACAGGCTTCAAGCCAGGCTTGTTACTGCACCGCATTATTCATTAAGAGAATTTTTCTTTTGTTTTTAGCATAAGATGTTTGGATGAACAATGTGTGGACCAGCTTCTTCTCTCCTGTGACTAAACTGGACTACTTGTATTGTTGAGTATGGGAACAGGAGTATTACTCACAGGGCAGAGTAACTAAAAAATAATTTGCGTACAGATGTGTTGTATCTAGACTGGGAGACTGCAATGAGAAGTATTTAGGTGTACTTATCATACATAGCCTGTAGTTTATACAGTTACTTTATATTATAAATGATATATTGGATTCTCCTTTAGATATCTCACTAAATTATAACTATGCAAAGTCTGGAGTCACACTTCATTTCTTTATACTTTACTTATGATCTTGTTCTTGTAATCCCTTAAAATTGTCTAGAGCAATAGTTTTCCAGTTGGCGGGTTTTCAGCTCATTTTCAGTCCAGTCTTTGCACCATTTTTAGAGGAATTAGGTGTTTTGCTTGTTAAGCCACTAAGCGATAAAAAATGGACTATCTCAAGTGATGCTACAAAAAAAAAAAAAATTAAAAAAGAGAAAAACAAACTAAATGGTAAATGATCTGCATTTACTTGGTACTTCGTCTTGTTGCTTGTACCAGGGATGGCTGTTATTGGTCCTCAAGAGCCATCTTTAGATGTTTCTCTGCTCCAACGCACCTAATTTAAATTTAAAGGATCTCTTCAACAGCCCATGTCTGTTTAGGACCCATTAATATGAGAAACGTAAAACCTGCAGGACAGTAGCCCACGTGGGTTGGAAATGGACATCGCTGGCTTACATTCACCTATTTACACACATTCAACCATAAAATGCATATCTTACACACCTCAAGAGACTGCACTCTATCTCACACCTTCATACGCTAATGAACACAACAGTAGCACCCTAGGGTTCACTTATCCTGTCCAAGGACAATCTAGCATGTGGTCTGGTAAAGTCAGTGATCCAACAATTAACCTTCTGATTAGCAATCAATAACTCCAAGTTGGTCAGAAACATGGCATCTCACCCCAGTGAGGAGTGTGTCCATAAACATTTGAGGAAACTAAACAAGTTGAAGACAAATAATTAAGCAGAAATACATCTGGTCCCTCCCATTGATCCATGTTGGCCACAGCCTCATCAGAAAAGGTCTCCATGGAAACGTGGCTGTCAAGAAGCCATTTTCAAGGAAGGGAAACAGGGAAAAAGGCTGAGGTATGTCACATGATACAAGAACTGCACTGAAGATCAGTGGGAACTTGTGTTTTCTGCTAATGTGTTCCCTGGTTTTTGTTCTTCATACTCATCCTGCTTTCTTTGGATTGGCTAATCTATGCCTCATTTTGTGATTTAGCTTTTCATTCGATTGTTAAATCACTTTCATGTCAACACCCCCCCCCATTAAATATATTAATTTAATAGCAGATTGTAAGCTCTAATTATTGAACCGAATTTTAAAACCTGTGAAACACTTGTTGCTTGCTGTTGGAGCTGCTGCATAAACAAAGTAGTTCACCTATTCAGATCTGGCCACCAGGGGGAGTGTTGAGACTGAAGAACTCAGAGGATGCATGTCGTGAATGCACCAACACTCTTCATACAGATGCGCAGACTGCAGAGTCACACACCCTTCTTGGCAGCTGGGAGGATGATGCTAAGGTGAATGATGGGAAAGGAACTCTCTCCATGTATTTTTTTTTCTATTCAGTCAGCCAGTTTCAATTTCAAGGCTTTGATCTGTGAAAGAACGGCAGCAGACTGCAACATTGTTATTTCCCACGGGATCAAGTGGAGAAATTGAGGGGGACATGCTAATTGTGTCAGGCTGAGAAGACAAAAAAAACCGAGACATGAGGCCGAGATGGGTTGTAGTAAGACGTCGGGGCGGGTCAAAGTGCTGCATGCAATACTGCAAAGAAGAGAAAAAGAAAAGGAAAATATGAAAAGTAGAAGGAAAGAAGAGCATAAAGAGAACAAGGGGAACAAATACAGGGGAGATAAATAAAGAGACAGGATGATATAGAGTCTAAGGAAGTGAAAGTGGGGGGAGAAAGACAGGAAGAAGAGGCGGTGGGAGGAAGTATAAAAGGTTATGGTTATTCTTTCCTTTGGCAGTCACCAGGTGAGATGAGGGCAGACACTTCCATTCCATCACAGGACGGACCTCAGAGATCTGCTGAATATTACATGAGTCTGTCCGTCTGTGAACACCCACTTCACATGCACACGCACGTACAAACGCACATCCGCTCACAGATGTGTAAAAGATGAGCACACGAGCCAAGAAATGGAGGAATCCATTGAGGCCAGTGGATCAAGAGACTTAAATCCAACAGAGAGGCGTTCGGGTCGAACCCAGAGAGGTGGGAGGCTGTTTCAGAGTGTCAGGATGAATCTTTCCTGGATCAATGAGCTTTCCTCTTCGCTGACTTGGCTGAATTCTCATTTATAATACATGCACATACGTGACCAGTGTGGCCCGTGTGTTTTGGGTAGTAGGCATTCCACATGAGGAATTTGGTGCATTTTTGATCTGAACCTTTAATGTTGGTAATGTGAGCTTCTTCACTTATAACTGTTTGTGCTAAAAGAAATTCCACATCATAGTCGTCATCTCTTTTATGAGAGTCATGTTCAAGTCATGGTTGAAGCTTTTGGTTCTTCTCATTCTTTAGATTGTTTCAAAGTGAATGATGGGTCTTGGTTTGTCTCAGTCATACTCAGCCCAGCAGGAAACAGATGAGACCAGTGTACTAATCCCAACAAGTTCTCCAACTGAATAAATATGCCTCATAATTCCATCCTGTTAAGCATCACCCTTACAAGCAACATGAGGAAAATACACCTCCTCTAGGTGTTTCAGTTAGAGTAAGTCATCTTTTAACAAAGTCCTGAAGAGGAAAAAGGTGATTGGATGGAGCACCTTAAACCACAGGCCTTCATGTGACATCAGATCGAGACCAACATTTGCTCTGATGACGATACTAAGAAGAACACTCTCCTCACTTGCTGGTCGAGTTCAAAATTACAACACAATCACAGTTTGAGCTAAAATTAATTTTAATATTTGAGCTTGTTCATCCATCTCCTGGTCACTTTTCCAGCTCTTCCGGGAGGCTCCTGAACCAATCCCAGGCCAGCTGAGAGAAATAGTCCCTCTGGTGTCTTCCCCAGGTCCTCCTCCCAGTAGGATGCACTCAAAACACTACAGCCAGAAGTCGTCCTAGCCAGATGCCTGAGCCACCTCACGTCTGGATGTTGAGTAGCAGCAGTTCTACTCGGAGCCCTTCCTGGATAACCGAGCCTCTTACCCTATCTCTAAGGGAGAGCTCTAAGGTTGTGGAAAAATAGTTGGAAAACTTAACTTATATGAGCATTCAACTTAAAAACATGTTTCTATGCTACTAATTATTGAGTGAGTGGATACCAACTTAACTCGATATAGTACGTTGGTTGAAAATAATTTCATAGGAAGCTGTTTTAACTCAAAAAACACTGATGCAAACTGTTTTTTTTGTTGATCCAAAACATTTGTTTTTAGAGTGTACTTGATTTCTGGGGTAGGATCCTATCATTAATAACAAACATTTAAAAATACATCTGTGTGAAGCCATTTATTCCAAATAGATTACCTGGTTGTACAAAGGGAGGTTATGTTGCAGGGATGGTGCAGAGAAACTGTCAGCGCCTGCATATCTGTTTGATATTCTTATTATTAATATTCTGTCTGTTAAATATACTTTGTTTAACTGTATAGTAGAAACAGCCTGTTGTTATTTTGTACCAGTGATGTGAGGTTCGCTTGATTTGAAAGCTTACTGGACTCTTTCTCAGTCTTTCACATAATTTAAAAAAATGCCCAGCTGTCGGTAAGACACGGACTTCCAAACACGGCCCAGCGCTTTACTCTGCTGTCAGTCAGACAACGTGGGCTGTACGCTGAAGCTATTAAAGCTGAAGCTCTGGATAAAGTTTGAGTTTCTGTATTTTTCTCTTTATTAGTCACAGCTGCTGTATTTGTATAAACAGTAAACATGACAGACATCTAACATGAGACATTTTACCACGCAGCAGATGGAAAGAAATGGTAAATGGAAACACGAAGCCCTGCATGAACTAGTTGAACTTATAGCAAATTACCTTTTGGTTAATTAGATATTTTTATTTGTAGTAAATTCCCTCTTTTACAACAAACAACCTTATATGTGATCCAGCAGCCAGATAATAGATCCTCTGCCATTCCCACAGGAGACTGATCTTGGGCCTACATACATGCAGTTCCCTCTAACACTGCAGTGATAGGTCTTTGTAATTCAAAGCCCTGATAGAGATAATAGGAGTGCCTCCTGCCCCTCTCTTTGTTCCAGGGGAGACTCCAGCTTTATGGATTAAAACCTGTCGACGGTAACGGGATGTTGGTCTGTGGACGGCTTTGATGGTGTCTCCCCTCCTGCTATTGATTTCCTCCCCGCTGGCCATCACTCAGCTTGGCTGTAAGTGAGTTGTATCTCTTCCCTCTTTGTGGATCTCCGGTCTTTCGGAGAGCACTTTTGTGTGTATAGAGTTACAAATGACATTATGGGTGTTTGTGCGTCTGTAAAAGAAATGACAGATATAAAATAGGGTTTTTGAAAGAATGTCAATAATGTGATTTTTTTTTTTTTTTTTTTTTTTACAAATTTGAATATTTAACATTTCAGGGAGAAAAATGCTGCCAATTTATTTGTCAAGCAAGAATACAATCCATCCATCCATCTATCCAGCCATCCATCCATCTATCCATCCATCCATTTTCTATGCCGCTTAGTCCAGTACATGGCTGCGGGGAAGCTGGAGCCTATCCCAGCAGCAGGCGAGAAGCAGGTACACCCTGGACAGGTCACCAGTCCATCACAGAGAAAGAATAGAAATTGTATGACATTCAGGAAATGGTTGTTCATAATTATCCACTACGCCAAAGATGGACAAAAGATTACTGTAAACCACGAAACATAAATCAAAGTTTGTAATTCATCATAAAATATGGATATGCAAATTGAATCGAACCTTACTGCTTCATACAGCTGATGACTTCTGGCTTCTGCACCATCTACGCTGGTCATGACCTGTGATCAGTCATAAAATGCTGTCTTTTACACCTGATGTAGTTAAAAAATGAGATGACCAAACAACCAGAATCAAGAACAGAAGCTAACCCTGACATGTAAAACATGATCATTGCCGTGTTGTGTTCACAGAAGTCTAAAAGAGAGTGAGAACCCATCTTTGGGTCCTACCAACATAACACAATGAGATTTTCACAATTAAGTTTTCAATTGTTACTGGAGTAAGGTTTTGGGCCCCATTACATAGTTTTAAGAAGGGAAGGGCAAACCTGGTGTTCGAGGACCATGGTTCTGCGGGTTTTAGATGTTTCCCTGCTCCAACACACCTGATTTAAATTAAATAAATCTAGTTCTGTATACCCATTTCATTTCAGTAAGGTGTTTTGAAACATGTAAACATGTATAACCTGCAAGACAGTGGCCCTCGAAGCCCAGTTTTGCCCATCCCTGCTAGTCTTTCATACAGGGTTCATCCTGATTGTCCAGTAGATCTCTGTAAAGTGTGACTGCAAGGGGTATTTGTGTCCTATTTTAGGTATGCAGGCGGCAAGTAGCAGCTTGATCCAAAGGTAAATGTGAACTCCATAGAGAATACCAGAAATATGTTTCATCGGTTCATATTCACATTTCCAGACTTGGTTACATCTCCTTTCAGTCAGTTGCATTTGTCAACTGTGGCGCTCACTGATTGGCAGTTCCACACAACGACTGATTGGTAGCATCAGTGATTACCCAGGGCTAAAGTTGGCAAATTAACATGTTGCACATCCATTATTTCACCAAAACAAGCAACACTTTCAGAACAACATTGCCATGTGGAATAGAGCATTGTGGATGAACATGTTCATTGAATACGTTCATTTTTCTAAACACGCATTTGTAAATAAAAACCTTGAACGGGTGCTCATTCGGATTATGTGAGGTGCTGTTACAATCACTGGCTACATTTTTACTGGTGCTACACTACGTTAACCACCATTATAGCACACTTTAGCATAACAAACCAGCAACGCTCCTCAGCAACGTCACATGCTTCATGTGCTTCACATGCTTCATGCGCTTCACATGCTTCATGTGCATCACATGCTTCATGTGCTTCACATGCTTCACGTGCTTCACATGCTTCACGTGCTTCACATGCTTCATGTGCATCACATGCTTCATGTGCATCACATGTGTCATGTGCTTCACGTGCTTCATGTGCTTCACATGCTTCATGTGCTTCACATGCTTGTTACGTCCCCAGGCCTGTGGCCTGTGGCCATAATGTAGGCACGGACTGCAGTAGCATTGCCTTTTAAGGATTGGTGGCAGTTCCGGCCGAGACCTCCCCCTGAATGTCTGCATCCCGATGATTGGCTGCCGCCTGCACAGGCTCTGACACCACGACCAGCTTAAGGACCAATGAGGACC
>JBAMHW010000024.1:25063724-25078089 GCA_037177495.1 Rhadinocentrus ornatus | reverse complement strand
GATAAATTTAAGTTGTATATTTGATAAGATTGTTGGATTTTGGTTTATATTTAATTAGTAGTTAAGTTTCCTTTTTCCTGTATAGGTTATTGTTATTGTTAATTGTTTAATTGTTAAAGTGTAAACGGAGAAGTGCCATAAGTTAAGGACACCTTTTGTTTATTAGATTTTTGTTTCTTAGATAACCTACCTTTGGACACCTTTAGTTGTAATTGAGTATATAACATTTCTGTTAGAACCCGGATTGGGAATAAATTGTGTTATATAATTATTTGAGTTGTTCGGTTTACATTTTTTTGTTATCGACCCTGGAGACCCTAGACTCAAAAGGGGTCGTAACATGCTTCATGTGCTTCACATGCTTCATGTGCTTCACATGCTTCATGCGCTTATGATTACCTACAGGATTATTATGTTGTGTCTGCAGAAGATTCTGACATTTCTATGCAAGTTACGTCTGTCTGCCCTTAAAAAGCAAGTTACAACATCAGCCTCATCCACTTAATTTGAAGATATGTGGAGTTTAAGTATCCAACTTGAGAGGATATCTGCAAGTCTTCGCCATTTAAAAAAGTCATTAGGAAAGGGCACGAGCCCCTGCCAACAGCCCCAAACCACCCAGATCACACTGCCTGCAGCCTGTTAATTACAGGTATCTCTAGTTGGGTCTTTTACTCTCACTTCTAACTTAAAACAATGAGCTAATAAAGTTAACTGACTATGAACTAGTTCATCAGAAGCATGAACTTGCACAACTCGCAACATCCGTGCTGGCAAGTCATGTCTTTTTTTTCAGGTATGGGCCTACAGCAAGTCCTGACCGCAGTTAGAAATAGTCTCTCCTGTAGTCTTTTTAAAGACACTGCTAATGCAACCAGACGTGTCACAGCTAATTTCTCATTATACAGTAGTTTGGTTTATAAAAAGCCTTAAAGACGCACTACAGAACTTTAGCAGATTTTCTCAGTGATGCACCCTTGATCAACGGGTAATCCAGCATCCGTCTTCATCCTACCTATACCCAAAGATCTCTTCATCCAGTAAAAGACAGTCTGATCTTATCCTTTCTCTTGATCTGTCCTTTTCTCTCTTTCTTTTCCTATCTTCCTATGATGATGTCCTCCTGTGTTTCTTTGGTGAATCAGTCACAATGTGCATTCAAAAAGAGGTGGCGTGCCTATTTCTGCTTGCTAGCATGTGATGCGATACGTAAAGCGAAACTCGGCTGAAACGCCTCGTGACTTTCCTGAAAGAAAGGGTTGTATAGTGGTTTCATCCTCCAGAAATGTCGATAATAGATGTCAATGTGACAACAAACGAGTCAAAAGGGTTTAAACTTTGAAAGATTTATAACGCATATTTAAGCTGAATAGCAATATTATCCATCAGTCACTGCAGCGCCTCTCACTTGCAAACTAGAAAGACAAGAAAAGGAACTTGCTAAACCATATACAGATGTTTTTTTTAATGGCCACCAGACGGAAATCATGGGTTTGTTAGTGTTGGTTTGTCTGTGCATCTGTTAGCAACACAACTCAAAACGTTATACATGCACTTCAACTAAATTTTCAGAAAATCTCAGAAATTGAATAAGGAACAACATCTGGTGTTGGGGGTGATCTGGATCACCACCTGGATGCAAGAATTTTTTAAAGTATTCTGTACTATAGCAAGATATGGATAATTTTGCCATAAGAGTTTCTAAGAAAAGACTAATACCCACAGTCACTGACGAAAAAACAAAACAAAAAACAAACAAGTAAAAAAAAGAAAAAATATGTCTTGGTCTGCGTTTTCTGAGTGGTTCTAGTTATTGATGTAGTTTAAAATGTTAAGAGATTACCAAAGGGAAAAATATAAACAATACTCTGTAAAGAAAATAGCTGTTATCCTCAGCATTAAAAGAACAAAAACATTGCTGACATCAAAACCTGCCCCTTAGCTAAACCAAAGCAAACTTTGCTTTGACTAGCTTAGCTATGGAACATTTAGCGTCAGCTTTCGATGCTGAAATGAGCAGCAGCAGTAACAGATATGAGTAGGGGACCAGTGCATCTGGTCTGACTGTGTCAGTGACCCTGCTGGGTGCTACAAATGAAGGGATTTTGTAAGCAATTCATCTTCTGAAAAGGTAGCAGGGAATGGGGTGTACACATTCATGTGTCTGTATGTAAATGAAAAGAAATTAAAATACATGAAAGATAATTTATGAATCCCCGAATGGAAATTATAATGATGTATGTGGCAGAGCTGACTTTCTCAGTGCAGGGCAAGTCTTTAACATTCTGAAGTAGTTTTTAATGATTTGACAAACCAGAAAACCACAATGAATATTTACAAGACTACACCAGATACTGGTGTTCAGGACATTTTCAGTCAGTTGTTGTGCACAAAGCTCATTTTTAGTTGTGCTCTCCCTTCTTTCAGGTCCGGTTATTTTCATGATGTGTGATCAGCTTTATGTCCTTATGTAATGGAGAAGCTCTGGAAGAGTGCAACCAGGCTGTTTCCCTTTGAGACTTGTAGCTGCATTTGTCCCAGTGTCGCGGGAAGGGTGACAGATTCTGATTTGAATAAAGATCATTTTCATCACATATTAATCAAATCATTTTGGCTTCCCATGAATTTCATTCGCTCCCTCTTCAGAGGACAGTCTCATTTTCTCTGAACGGAGGATCACCTTCAAAATAACAAAATGAGCCAGCATTATTCAACAAAATCATCCTGAAAATAACTGCAATGGCTGAAATAAACACCTGACATAGACAGAAAGATCAACAACATATACATTAGTGTGTCCGTGTGACCCAGGATAAATTGTATTATTTCCTGCCAGGTGCTGCGTCTCTCTGATGGGAACAAAATGTCCCATTAGATGTGGAAGTAGAGAATAAAACAAATGATTGCTACAAAATGTGTTCTCATTGTATTATTTACATTTTACTGTGATTAAACCAGCCTTGTAGCTCATTAATAAAGGCAAAATATGTGTAAACACTGATTTATAGAACTGCAACATTATAATGTCTTATGACCCAGCAGAGGTGTGTCCTGGTGTATTTCTTTACAGAAATGCAGCCTTCTGCTGGTTATTTCTGTGGAAGAGACCCAGCTAATGTAAGCTGAGTTTCAGCCTCAATCAGTCAAAGAACATTGAGCTGAGAGGGCTGAAAGGCTGCATTTACACGCTAATCTACTGCAATATCTACCAGGGTGGGACTTGGAAGCGTTAATTGCTGAAATACAATTAAATACAGACATTACTAGTGCTTGGGTTCACAATATTAGCGTCTAATGTCTATCATTGGATTCAGTTGTCTACTAAAATCTATTTAAATAAAAAAGAAGTTGCTATTTGGGCCAAATATTGTTAAATAATTACAGAGCACCCCCAACCAGGCCAGGCAGATGGCTGTCCTCCCTGTTATTAGGCCTGATGGAGGTTTTCCTTCCTGGTTCTCATGGAAGTTTTACTTCCTAGTTCTGGTTTTTGTGAAAGTATTCCTTCTTGGTAGTGGTTCTGGTAGACGTGTTCCTTCCTGGAACTGGTTCGGGTGGAGGTTTTCCTTCCTGGTTTGGGTTCTCATGGAAGTTTTCTTTCCAAGTTCTGGTTCTCATGGAGGTTATCCTTCCTGGTTCTGGTTTTTGTGGAAGCGTTCCTTCCTAGCAGTGGTTCTGGTGGTCTTGTTCCTTCCTGGTACTGGTTCGGGTGGAGGTTTTCCTTCCTGGTTCGGGTTCTGATGGGGATGTTCCTCGTGTAGTGGATTAAATCCATGAGAAGAGTTGATGCAATCGGCTGGTTTTCCTTGACAAGACGACTGTGTTTTTTATTATTTTATTAATCATTATAAATGGAACTACTGTGGACTAATTGGATTATAATTGGAAGATAACTGGGCTACAATGAACTGGATTGAATTTTACTGTGTCTGTAAAAGTGCTTTGAGATGACGTAGTTGTGAATCAATTTCTAGCAACTAAATTTAACTGAACTTTTTGGATCAACTGTCCAAATATACAGTAGTTATCAGGGTTTAAGGATGGATAAACAATGAATGAATAAATGTTGTCATCCAAACTCTTGAAATGAGCCATTTGTCATGTTGAGAGGTTTTTGTCATTAACTCTGTTTTCACTTCCTTTGTTCGACATTCAACAATATCTCCATCTACCCAGAGAATAAGAAGAACACTCACGAACACTGATGGTTTCAAATTGAGAAAGTTTTCCATCCTGACAAAGAGGACAATTACTGCAATATAATGACTCGTTAAGCAAATGAGCTATAGAGGTAATGAAATTAGATGAGTTATTTCTATTAGACGACGAAGCAATTGCTGAGTATGAGCAGAATGGACCAAAGTGTGTGTGTATATGTGAGTGTGCATGTGTGGGGGCGTTAACAAGCAGAAAGTGCATATGCCATGGAAAACACGAGAGTGGGAGATGGCCTTAGGGAAGCTAGAGCAGACGCAGACTACACAATTCACTCATAATGCCATTACAAGGAAACTCACAACTTTTAATGGCTTTTGCACTCTAAGAAAAGGGCTGGGGAGGCGTCTGCTGCTTTCAAATGACTCTTCTAAGGGATTAACACTATCAGGACTCAAAAAGCAATTTTATTGGAAAACATGTCGTTTCCAGGAAGGTGAAAACACATGCATTAAAATGTTGGTGATAAATGACCTTATTATTAGATGTCAACTAGCTGGACAGGCGTGGGGGGATTACATGGAGAGGCGTGGCAATAAAGAGAGGAATATGGTGGAGGAAGGAATGAGACAGTAAAAAGAAGATGTCATGGAGCACGGAAATGGGGAACATGACAGCTGGAGAGAAAGATCACAGAAATCTTAACCTGCTGACACAAGTCAAAAATGGTAATCTGTTTGTGGAGATGTATGAGTAGCATTTAGCCGTCAATCAGAGCTGAGACGCCCCAGTGGCATGCAATAACACCATGCCAGCACTTGCCACTTCAGACAATATACAGAATGGGGACTGCATGGTGAGTGATGGCGACATTGAGAGAGAGGCACTCAAAAACTGAGGAAAACAAAAATTAACTGTCAAACAGAAATTTCTTCTTGCTTTAAGACTTTCCTCATTTCTTATATGAATGTTTTTTCTTGGCAGTAAGTTAAGCATACTAACTTTCTACATCCCCGTCTACTGCAGAGCGGATGTGAAGCACAGTGTTGAGGACATTGCTGCATCCCTTTAGTTCTGTTAAACAGAAGAAAGCGTAACTGCAAAGATTAGCTAACTTAGTTTGTGGTAGTTAACTCTTACAGTTATACTGTAACTGCTAGCTACCTGAAGAGTCACTTACACCTATTAATGCTCTTAATAAGTCTGGGAACATTTCTCATGTTAATAGTGTACATCATATAACGATGTAACATGTATAAATTCCTATAGGTGACATTAAAAGGTACCAAACTAGCATTTTGCTGTACACACACTGGTAAGAAAAGCTGCTGAGTCAAGGTAGCAACCCCTTACTTTCATATTTGGATACATTTATGTCTGATTTCTTTTTAATTATATTTTTGATTAAAGAAAAAAGCATTTAAAACATTAAATCCCCAAACTTCAAATGAGAAATCTCAAAAACTTAATTCCTTTAAACATGTTTCAATTTACTTTTTTTTACTCCCATAATTACTTACTTTGTATTAAGTTTACTATTAGAGGTTCGGGTTAGAATTTGTTGGCATTGTATGATTTAGGTGTTAAAAGGAACATATTTAGGATTACAAAAACACTTACTAGCTGCGTTTACATGGAGCACTTTTGATCCGATCGACATCCAATCAGAATAAAAATACATCATGTAAACATGTCATCTGGACTCTCCGATGGATTTAATGGACATATATGTCCATGTAAACGTAACTACTGTTAGACAACCAAGCTTTACTTTTCAAGTAAAATGAAGCTACCCAGCACAAAACAAATAAATGACCACACATTGGAGTTTGGAACAAAACGTCAAGATATTGTAGGTGTGTTTAAATGATAGAACATTTTCTGGTGAGACTGGGCTGAAACATCAGATTCAATTCTAATCCTTCAGCTTCAAGTCAGTTTTAAACCCATAAATATGCACAAACTTCTGAAGTAAGCATGATTTATTCTTTCAATTTAATTAAATGTCCATAAATCTAAAGCTTTATACAGAAAAGTAGATAAACTATAACTTGAAAATCATAATTTGAGTATTCTGTCTAAAAAAGTTGAAACTGTTCCACGTTGATGGTGTTTTTGAGCAGGCAGATAGCAACATAACATGTCTCTCCTTATCTAGTCAACTAAAGCTGTGACTCTCAATCAGAGGAAATCCAAGGCCGTCTTTGCTTTAAAGGACACCATGAAAGTCCAAATTAAAAACCTTTTACCAGTACCAGGACAATTCTCTACTGCTTGCCTTGCTGTACACGGTGCAGGGTTGCATCATGCTTCTGCTTTTACAGTTTTAAATGCATGGGGAGCTCTGCAAGGCTAGAGGCAATGAAACAACAGATGTAGAGTATGAGGAAACAGTAATCACTTCACCCTCCATGGGCTCATAAGCAGTTCAATAAACTCCTCTCCAACGTCAACTTACTGTACTAAATCATGCAAAAATAAAATGTAGAACATGGAATGTAGTTAAAAATCAATATGTGTTGGTGATTTACTTTGGTTGTTCTTTGACAGCCAAGCAGCCATGAGGGTGTCACCTCTTGCAGGAAAGCTGCAGGCAGAACCGCACTGATGCAGTTCTGATTGCGCAATTGAGCATTTGTTTTCTTCTCTTAGGGTTCTTTGCTTGTCAATCACACTCTCCTGTTGTGGATGGCCTTGTTCTGCTGGCCCACACATAAATGCATCCACACGCATACACAAAAATACATGCAGCAGTACAAAAAACCTCACCATCCACTTGCTAGGTCACAGAGCACATGCTCTGCTAATTACTTTCCCATTTATACCTAATGCCACAAAGCTCCTTTCAGAGCTGCAGATTAACACGGTTGAATCACACATCCTAGCCTGCTTCCTGCTCTCGTATTCAATAATACTGTCTGTGTTGAAAACCTTCAGTCTTATGCCTCCACAGTACTCTGCAAAGGTTTCAGGTATGAACAGCAAAATGAGGATGGTTTCTAATTTAATGCAATACAAATATTTGGCAGTTAACTTTTTATACAGCACTGTTTGGGACCAGCCAGACACCTCCAGGATGGTGCTACCTGATGTGTAAGGGTCTAATATGGCTAATGCTTCTGCATAGCACTGAATGCTTCTTATTCCAATGCACAGATGACTATGTGTCGCTGCTCATTAGTTCAGCTCTGTCGTTAGACTTGAGTGACCTATTGAGACTGAGATTATTCTGTTGGGTAGCAAAGAAAAGAAGGTCAGCATTGGTAAACACCTGGAGACTCGGGCTCTTAAATCACCAACGAAGTTGGTAAATATGGAGTCTTGATAGACTCAAATCTAAATTTCAGCAGCCACATCAAAGCTGTCACTAAGAAGCTTTTTACCAGCTCAGAAACATCAACAGAATTAAAAGTTTAGTCTCCCAGAAAGACCAGTAGACACTCATCCGTGCATCCATCTCCAGTAGACTGGATTACTGTAACAGGACTTCCTTAAAAGAGCATTAAACATCTGAAGCTCATCCAGATGCTGCTGCTAGAGTTTTAACCAGGACTAAGAGATCTGAACACATCACAACAGTTAGAAAACCTTTACACTGGTTTCCAGTTTATTCTGGCTTCAAGTCAGTCACAGAATAGATTTTAAAACTCTGATGGTCTCAAAAAATCCCAGAACGGTTTAAGGCCAGAATCCAGAGTCCAGTCCAGAGTCCAGATCAGAGTCCAGGTCAGAGTCCAGACCAGAGCCCAGAACAGAATCCAGTCCAGAGTCAAGACCAGAGTAAAGACCAGAATCCAGTTTAGAATCCAGGCCAGAGCCCAGTCCAGAATCCAGTCCAGAGTCCAGTCCAGAATCCAGACCTAACATGGAGAAGCAGCATTGAGCTGTTATGCTGCAAACTGCCGGTGAAGATGAAACTTTCATCAAACATATACACTTATAAATCCAGGTCCTGGGGGACCAGGGTTGGTTTAGGTGATATTGTATGTATTGCTGCAGTTTTTTGTTATTGAGCCAATACCACTTAAATCTAGGACAAGTAAAACCTACTACTGGTTGGCTCTTACTCACATTCTTTGACTTTTCTGCCCCCAAAGCACTCTGCAAGAAAAATATTGATCTCATCACACTAGTATTGAAAGAAACCGATACTGGCCTTGGTATAGATATTATTGATATTTGGACCGATCTGCCCAAACCTAGAAGATGTAAAGAAAAATTGTCTTTAGCCAGTAAATAGCAGGGTGTCCAGAGTACTGAACTGTCTGTCATCCAGTAAGAAACAACACATGGGTCCAGATACAGATGCTGCTACCCACCCAGTAAGTCCATCGCACCGTGGTTCAACCATGACTTAATGGTGACTTCAACCATGGCTCATAAGGCCCAGTCATGCAGGGTAACATTTAGTTGCATAAACTTTTAGCGAGTCGCATCAACTGACAAAAGATCCACATTTTCTCCTCCTTCTTTTTGCTAATGGACGATGGATGAAAACATTCATCTACTACTCAAACTACGTACAGCAAAGATGTGCTTTTTGTTTTGTGGGTTTTTTGTTGTTTTTTTAGCAAGACAAAGACAGCAGAGACATTTTTTACCACAAAACCTTCACTGTCTGCCTGCTGGTTGCTGTACATTCAGAGGTAAGCTAACATGATATGACCAAACACTGCAACTAGGCAACCAAGCAGTGTTGCCAAGTTGATGACGGTTTCCAGCCCAAGTACTGCAGGTAAATGTTGCCTTTCATAGCTGAGGCGAGCTCCCACCTCTTAAATACCTAAAATGTCCTGGACAACGGAACAAGCCACAACACAACTTCATCTCTATCTAGACAAATTCACCTTTTTGGATTGTTTGTTTCATGACTGTTTCATGTCTTGCAGTGAGAGTAGTCTGCCACTTTTCATCTAAAATAACCGAGATGCTCATGACATAGTTATCATTTGCTTCAGTGGTCATATTGTCTTCAGTGTACATGAAACTGCATTTTCCAAATGTTACCTTTTTATTGTGTTTCTTCTCTAAACAAAGTGATAAATATAAAAAAAAAATATTTTTTTTGTAGTAGCTGAATAGTGAAATCTTGTCTGTTGTGTTTTGGGATCTGATGAACTTTTAAATGTGTCGAAACTCCATTAAAATCTAAAAATAAAAGATGATGTGAAGTATTTCTGTAAACCCATATAAAAAGGAGGGTGAATGATAAATGTTTGCTTCTCTGTAAGTGTTTCCAGTGTACACCTCTGGACCAATACACCAAAAAAGTAAAACTGAACAGGTCCATAAACATCAAAAAGAAAGAGCACATGCAGAGAGAGAGCAAGCAAAGAGAATGATTTTATGGTGTGTAAGGGGGAAAAAAGCAGGCAGAATGCATAATACAGGCTTTAATTTAAAGGCCAGTTGGGAAAAACATGTTAGACTTTAATGAGCTGGAGGATGGAATACCACATGTGCACTGAAAGAGAATAGGACATACAAACAGGAGAGGAGAGAGCCTTGTTTGAATGATTTACACAAGAGGAGCAGAGGCAGAGATGCTGTGTTATCACTGTTTGTTCGAATACTGAAAGACGTGGAGGTCCAGTGATCTGCTGGCCCAGGTACAGCTCATCATCATTCTCAAAGAGGACAAATGTAAATTATTTACAACAGCTCTGACCCAGCACTCTGCTCCCGTCCATGCAACAGCATCTCCACTCACAGGCGTGGATGCTGGGACATAATGTCAGCCATTGTTGCTCAACAACTGCAGGTCAGTAAAAGTTTTATTCTCTGAAGTAAGGCATGCATAAAAGTCCTCCTGTAGAGTTTTTTTTCCTGATTCAGTGAAGGTGGGATACAGACAGGGGACTGTTCTGCATATTTTCAACATGCAGACAGAATTTTAACCATAGAACGAAAAAAATATACTATATGCTGCATTGACTTACCAATTAGCATCTAATGGTTTCCATGTCTAACGTCTCCACTGAATCTGTAAACCTCTCCTTTTACCTTATCTCTAACCCTCACTCCCACACTCAATCATAGCTTTACCAGTTTTCACTGCATGCATGCCTTATCTGTTATTAAATGATTAAAAGATAGCTGAGAGTAAAATTCCAGCTGCATTCCACCATCGTGTGTAGCGTAGCATTCTCCTGCATCCAGTTCCAGTTCCAGCCACATAACATTAACCATTTCTGTAAAACTTCCATTATTTGTAAATCCTTATTTGAGCTATTCTTTGCTCAGTTTAGGAAGGTTTTGATGCACAGTAGAGTAGAAAAGCTTTTAACAAATATGTCCAGATTCAGCAAACATTTGTTCACTAGTGATACAAACATTGAGCTGTTTTATTTATTTATTTTTGAAGAAACATGACCAAAACTCACTGAACCGAAAAAATAATCACACAAACACACAATAGAAAAAACTGAAACACCTAACTTTGTTTCCAGTGAGTAACCACTTCTCAAAGAGCTAAAGCAGCCTGCATGCAGCTGTCTGAGGAACACATGAAACCAGCTAATGGAAGCAACTGTGCCACATTATTGCACTGATCTATTACCAGGATGGAAACTCATTTATACATTTATCTGTCTCTAAAATCAGCTTTTAATAAAAGGATTAGTTGGCTCTACACTGACTAACATACCAATACCAGACTTCCTGATAAAGAAAACTTAAATTACCGGTCTAATAATGAGCAATACTCAGATGGTGGTTTTGTGATGTGGACGTCTGGTTACTACTTTTATAAGATTAGACTGTAATAAAAATATATATAATATAGTAATGCAATAGTGACCTTAGTCCACTGTACAAGATGTTGCATGCTCCCATTAAAGCACCAAAAACTGTAGAAGCTTTATGTTTAGGAAGACAGCTTCTGTGTTAAGTGATGACATTGATACTTGACACTATTGATTTGGCTATATGCATTTCTAAAACGCTAGAATGATTTTAATGGAAGATATTAATTTAAAAAGCATCTTGCACAATGTTTCCAGATGTTCCTTCACTTTGATACCTGCTTCTCACACCATTTCCTCAGTTTTTATTTGCTTTCACTTGCAAAAGATTAGAGTCAGGGGTTCTCATGGAATTAGAAACAAATCCCTGGTTAGGGTTACACATGTACTCATGCCTTGTAGCTTTCATCATGCTACGTATAAACATGAGGAGAGTAAAGCTACAATAGCATTTCACAATTTCCAAACATGGACTGTGATACTGTTTTGGGGGGTTTACACTTTTTCTGGGGAGACTGGACTTGTAGGTTCACAGTATACCACATCAATTAACTGAAAATGGAGGATTGCAACTTAGTTTCTTGCTCCGTCTCAATGTCTATCAGCTTCTAGAATAACAAAACAGTTTTCTGTCATATCTGCAAAATTTAGAAATTTTACTTGTATTTTGATATTAAAGCAAAGCTTGATCATAACTCAAATCGAACGGTCCACAGCAGACTCTTCTTCAAAATATGCATCAGGGGAACTTGGAATAAGAGTTATATGCCTTGATTATATTAGACTTATAATATTCATCGACATTTGACGTTTTTAGTAAAAGATTTTGTTTATATTTTACCAGTTTAAAACAAAACAACAAAATACAGTGATTAATGAAAACTTTGTACTTGAAAAGTGTATTTATAGAAAAGCCCTCAGGTCAGCTGGCATGGTTTAAAAAAACACCTAAATGTTTGTTATGCCATCCTGTTAGCACCCTAAAGAAATTCCATCTTTTAGTTTTCATTGTCTCTTGACTGACATCCTGTTTTATAGTCGAGTGCAAATTTTGCAGGCTCACCATTAGCATTTCTCCACACACAAGCTAATTTACTAGCAATGATGAAGGGAAACAACGTGATGGAAAGTCAATAAAAGCCATCAAATCCAAATCAGCCTTTAGCCTTGGCTGCTGATGGATTTGCAGCTTAGAAACAGCAACTGAAATGTTTTAAAACAAGGCTTCTTGTTTATGTGGATCGAATTGAAAGTTTTCCAGATGAAATTGAATGAACTTTGATATCTACTAGAAACGCAGCTCATTCCTGTCTCTGTTTTGTTTTTGTGGTGGGTGTCTTCCACAGCTGATTGCAGTGCGGTTTTGACCCCTGTGCCGCAGTATATTGCATTACTTAGATTTGTGTGGCGATGAGTTGTGATTCCCTCTGGGCTGTGGCAGGATTGCTGGTTCACAAGGTTAGGCAGGTGATAAGGCAGCGGGGATAAAACAGCCTAGACATGCTCACTCGCTGGATCTCCACTGAATCACAGCCAAGATTGGTCAAAGATGGAGCACCCAGGTCACTCAGTGTGACACACACACACCTACACACACACACAGGTGGTACTGCTGAGGTGTGCATGTGTGCATGCGACATGGTGAGCTCCACTCCATCTTTGTCACATTCCCTGTGGGACTGCAGCCCTTTAGAGTGTCAAAAGGCCTGCCAGGCAATCAGAGCTCAAAATGTCATCCATGGTCTGAGACATTCAGGCCCAGTCCAGCTGCTGGAAAGACCATCCATTTAACTGCCCCCCTCCCACACACACACCCAACCCTCAACCTTTCCTCCTGCAACTGTAGAGAAGAATCCAAGGTGAAAGCAATATTTTACCTTTGCTCTTTCAAACTATCTCTGAATCTTCAGGCTAAAAAGAATAGTCCTGCCACCCAAACCTCTATTGGTCTCAAATGATTCTTTATATACATCCCCTGGAGCTCCATAAATTTACTAGCCCTCTTTGCCCAATGAGCCAAAAAAGAGGCAGGTATCAGTGGTGCGTCCGGTGAGAAACATGCTTTCATGGTTCACTTGATTATTGAGCGTGCACTCGTCCTGAATCTGAGATAAAAGCTTTAAAAGGAGCAACAAGGAGGCTGTTTCCAGCTCATATTACTGCAGTCTATCATCCTCTCATGGCTGCCTCTGCATGGGAGGAGTGCGCTGGCCTGAGTTACCATCACACTGGAGAAAGCCACTTTACAACATGAACGATAAATAGCAAACAATAGATACACAAAAAGCAGCAATGAGGGACAACAGTGGGCTGCTCTCACGTTTCAAAGTCCTGTTTGAAGGGAAGTGGGTGATATGAAACATCTGTTAAATTGAATCTGTTATTTCTATCAGAGAAGAGGCACACGCCTTCTGATGGTGGGTGACTTGATGTATGGTTTAAGTGTTAAGTCTTGTATTTTTTATTTCTCTTTCACTGCAGCAAGGACACAGATAGAAGAAAAAACACATTGCCCTTGTGGAACATGATAGAACCGCCTGTATTCACATTCACTTCTTGTTCCCAAGGCTTTTTTTTTTGTGTTGGCAAGAATTAATGAAAACATCTTCCCTAAAAGATGGAAAGGTAATTCCATGGTTCGCTGGTGCATACGGCTTCCAGAAAGTAGCTAGTCTTAATTTTGTTTTCAACACTGACTAATAGTCTTCTTTTCTCCCACACCTTTACCTTCTTCAGTCATTCTTCGCCATTCCAAAACACACAATCCAACACCTCAAAGAACAAAATCAGAGCAAACCTATAAGGGGTTATCTGTTCTCCAGGTGTGCTTTCCCTCCCTCGTTGTGATTTGTTTTCTTTATTTCCAGTTTGCCCTCTGTCATCTACTATTAATACACTTAAAATTTGAAAAATTGGCATTAAGCTGATTCAGAATTGAAATTTAGAAATATTAAACACCCTTAAACAAATAGTGAGACAGATAGAACATGAATATAGAGTGGTGGTTGTCAATGATTCCCTGTTGTCAATGATTACAGTCTGGCTTTGGATTAAGAAAGAAAGGTTTGCAGTCTTTTTCTTTTCTTTTTCTTCATTGCTTTTTAACCACTGCAGCTCTTCTTGTTACAATGGGGCCACTTTCAATTTAACAACAACCCCAATTCCAAAAAAGCTGGGACTCTGTGTAAAATGTGAATAAAAACAAAATATATATAAAAACTAGAAACATAATTTTTTTAATTTTGGGGGAGCAATATAAAACTGACAATAAAATGTGTGGTGATTGGTCACAAATTCACCGTAGCCTAAAGTATGACTGTGGATGCTGTAAGTATTGTGACCACTGAAGCGTGGCGGCAAGTTAAACTTCTTGTAGGCCTACGCTAAATCCAAAATAAAGGAGTAAATGCGCGGCTAACACACTTGCAGTCTTTGCTAATAACTATACACAATGTCCAAAAGAAAGC
>JBAMHW010000024.1:25022208-25049598 GCA_037177495.1 Rhadinocentrus ornatus | reverse complement strand
TATATATATATTAATTTTTTTAACCTTTATGTTACAGGTATGCCTGGACAGGTCTCAGTCCATCACAGGGCCAACACAGAGAGACAAACAACCACTCTCACTCCTAGTTTATTTAGACAGACAAATTAACCTGACATGCATGTCTTTGGATGATGGGAGGAAGCTTATTCACAGTATGCTTTAAAATTTTTAAAATCTCCATAACAGATCAACTACCATAAAACTTGAAAGAAGATGCAAAGGGAAAAAAATGTAGCTCCAGTGTTTTGCTAACATTGCTGTTATTTGTTTGCATGGTTAGCAGAGCTTAGCGCTGATGAAAAACGTGCAAATGCCGATCTGTGCATATTTTACATTTTATGAACTATTCAGAAAGCATAAAGTAGCTGAAACAAAAAGACAATTATACTTTTGGCATTTCAGCTAATTTTCAAACATAGCAAGCCTGATTACTCGGCCAATAATTAATGATGTACATTCAACATTTTCCTCCAACCCAGATGGAGAAAAGAAAATTACTGAAACTGAGACAGCTTTCAGATGAAGGATCGATGGACACCTTGTGTTTATTCCAGAAGGAGAGGAATTGTCTTCTTGTGTAAAACTTTATTTTTTTTTTTGGTGTGGAATTTGACATCTGTTGTGTGATTGGTCAGAAATTTTAAGTGGGAGGGGTTAATGTAGAAAAGCAGGAAGCAGAATTTATATTTTTGCTTTTCTGCTGATGCAAAATGTTTAAGTAGATTCAAAGGATGGTTTTGAGGAACAGCTACAGAGACAGTGAAGATGTACGAAAACGTGTACTTTACATGTAAAGCATAAAACAGACTGAGACCGTCCTACATAGCATGTAGTTTGTAGCCATGGAAATATACTGTATAATAACGGTCATTGAGTCCTAGAGAACTCTAATTTAACCAGCTCTTTAAGTCCTTGGAACCATGGTGAGAGCAAAATATTAACCTAGGACACTTCGTGTTACAGATATGGATATAACTCCACCCTATAGTCCAATGGTCTCTTAGAAGGAAAGATGGACAGAGGTTCCCCAGTCAGACACAAACTGGCTGTAAAAATTGTGGAACAATGTTCATTACCATAAAATGTCAAGAATTTAGGAAGAAGATCCTACCATAGATGATGTAGAATATCATCACAAGATCCAGAGAATCAGGAGGAATCTCTGTGTGCTGGGAAAACGATGTAAGATCAGGACTTTAAAGTCTCCTCTTTTTCCAGATGCTAACAAACATTTATTAAAAGAAGATGGTAGACATCACCCTGTAACTACTTTTTTGGAATTGAAGTTGGAACTACTTCCATCTAATAATGAAAATGTATCTGGTTTTATTTGCATACCAACTATTTGCTTCCAACCAAATCAAAATGTATTTCTGTTTCCATCAACATCTGCTGCTGTCCTCTGTTATTGGAGGAAAAAAGAAAATATGGATTGACTTAAAGTGAAAACAGACATAAATTTGACTTTATTGTTTTTATTCAAATATAAAAGATTTTACTAAGTCAGACATCTGCTGTTTGCGTACCTTTAGTTAAGTGAGATGGTTGGTTAATAAACTGCAGTTAGTTCCAGCATCAAAACAAACAAATCCTGTAAAGACAGCTGCTTAAATAGCCAGAGTTAAGACTTAATCCCAGCTAGGGTGCTGTGTGTTTACTCCCGGGTTCTGAAATGGTCTATCTATAAAACCTGCTCTGGTGTGTGTCAGCCTGCCTGATGAAGCTACTTTACTAAAACTTTGAGATTTCAGGGGAGAGATTTAGTGATGGAAAACCAGTGAAAATCCATAAGTTTTGTTACCTGGATGGTCAAGTTGGCATAAAAATGGTCCATGAAAATTTCACACACCGTTGACACATAAAGATTTCAGCCAAGTCAAATAGTACTTCACACTGTGCAGCTCTCTGCCATCCGTTAACAGCTAGGTAATTAAAAAGTAAAGTGCAGAGAGTTGGTTTGGAGTTGCTCTTGGTGGCTTCAGGATCTGCCCTCTACTGATGAGCACACATGAGGTCTGTCACTGCTGCCGGTGGCTGAGCTTGTTAGGACCGGGGTCAGCAGCTAGGGGTTAACAGAAGAATATGGAGAGGTCAATGGAGTGGTGGAAGGTCAAAAACTGGGTTTGCACCCATAATTTCAGAGCAAAAGAGATGTTTAGTTCGGCAGAGATGTACTCCAATACATACATGGATTGGACAGCATGGTGTTTAATGCATCCTCCTGAACTTTCTTTCTCTGGGGTTGAATCTAAGCCACATTTTCTCTTATCTGTTGATAATCAGCAATACGTGTTCTGCGTTACATAATCCTCCTGTGTATGCAGCTGGCTGCGGAGGTGTCTCTGACCTTTTCTTTTCTCTTCCCACGTCTTTAACCCCCAACCTGTGGATCCCCCCAATGAGCACAGCTGGCAAGGGATGATATTAAGACATATACAGTCAAGCAGGGAGAATGAGTGAGCTGGCAAGAAGGTGGGACGCCAATAAAGGTCACATTTGTCTCCCTCCCTGCTGGGTCTTCACCCCCAATAGTCTCCCTCATTAGTAGTGCACAGCACAGGGAAAAGAGAGGGGATGGTAAACAACTTGCCTTAAAGAATGTACTGAGCCTCTAACCAGACAAGCCAATGGAGTCTCATCATGCCACGACTCACGGAGAATATGTTGCTTACATGCTAAATTAGCAAAATCTTATAAATTTTAAAAGAAGCCTGCTGCATCAGTATTTGAAGTAAATGTGCCACAACAGGGTAAGCTGCAGCTTCAGAACCTGAAGTAAGACTATCAGTTTAGATATTATTATTTCTCTTTATAGTGATACTAAATGATGCATGTCTGGATTTATAGGAACTGGTGGAAGTTTTACTCATCTGTTTTATTGATATTGTCTGGAAAAATGATCATCATTCTTTCAGTGTTTGCAGTTTAGTCAGTGAATAAAAACATGAGGGATCACGTTGTTCCTAATAAAAGTTAAAATTAGAGCACCCAGGCTCAGTTCTAAGCCTCAACCTTGGCTTTACCTCTGCATGTATTAAGAATAAGGTGCCTCTTTTTCTTGCAGAGATCAATGAGTAGAAGTCATCTTGCCTTTGCGCCTGATCATTAGGGACATTTTGATCGTATTTCGCCACAACTATGTGTTAAACTGTAGAATCAACTTAAGAAACTAAATTTTGGTCTGAGCCAAATCACGTGGTTCCTGAAGACTTGACCCAGAATTTTAAGTGACAACTGAGAGCAAGAGACAGTTTTCAGTAAAATATTAGAGATATGAGTTGGACAGGTTTGCCTCTGGCCTCCATGGAGGCGGGGTCGCATTTACATGATCTCACTTATCACTCCTCATCGCTGATCACTCCTCATTCCTCATTCTCTGCAAGCCAACAGTCACTGAGTCGTCCAGTGGGTTTATACACTAAGAGATAATTTTTCTTTTTTTTTCTTTCTGTGAGTTTGTATCTGGTCAGTGTTCTGATACGTTTGTGATATGTCTTCTTGATTTAAAAACTCTTAATCACTGGCAGCTCTGTTTTTCTGTAAAAGCTGTAGGAAATTTTCTGGTGTGTTTTTGTACAAATGTAGAAGTTTGTTGTCTGGTGTTAGTGTGGATTGAAGGGTCGTTGTCTTCTGTTTGTGGTGTTTTTGTCTCTTCTTTCTTCTTCTTTCTGCTTTCCCTTTAGCTTCTTTTTGCTGTCTTCTTTCTTTTTCTGTCCCTCCGGTCAGGTCCAGCAAGATCACATAGATTCCATGATTCAAAGTAAATAAATAACAGTGAAAAAATAAATAAAAGAATCAGACTATCAAGATGAGCCTTATACCCATGAGCCTCCCCTTGGCAAAGCAAATTTGTTCGGCACAATTTAGCAACCAGACTATCGTTCTGCCTGCTATGATGCTGGACAAGGCAGGTTTAAAAAAAAAAAAAAGAAATCCATCATGTAGAAATATCGGACATTTTGTCATTCATTTTTGTCCCCCCTTTCCTGTCCTCTCCACCCCCAAACAGGAAGCTTCTTTTTCCACTGTCTCCTTATGCAGCTCATGATGGGTTCTTGAACTGAACAGAAGATTTGATGCAACATGGACAGTTATTATACAATGTCAATGACCAATGTGGATCATATAATGGACGTTTTAATTGTATTTTTAAATGGACTAAAGTTCATTTTACTGAGCTATAATTGGACACTGTCTCTGTAAATTTGCCTTGAGCTGACTGTTGTAAAAAATAATATCCTATTGCAGCTCCAAGACAATCTTTGACTTAAAAGTTAGTTCACAGGCCTGAAAACACTTGATACTACAATAAACCCAGACAGATAAACTGCCTGCTATACATGTGTGTATTTGTTTTGTTTCATTAATTTGCTTTGCTTCTTCTTTTTTTTTTTTTTTTATTTTAGTCAGAAAGCCCTCCAGTGGCCATCCATTAGGGTGACTCCTAACCGCCCAACCACAGTCACAGACATCTGTGAAGCTCTACAGCACAGGTGGCCAACAAACACTGCTAAGATCAGTGGTCTGACTGGAAAGCGATAAAATGGAGAGCTGGAGGTAAAGGGAGTACTCATATACATCCTGTGTTCCACCAGGTGCTGGTAAAAACAGTGTTTCAGATGCCCATTCGTGTCTGCAGCCAGAAAAACCTTTCAATGTGCTGTCTTATAAATGCATATACACACACGTTTTCATGCCTTAGTTGAATGCCACTATTAAAAAAAACACTGTGAAGCCGCTTATCCTAAACCTTACCAAGTCATAACTAAATGCCCAACCCTAACCTGAACCTAATCTTTTTCTACCCATAAGACCAAATTTAATTCTCAAAAACTCTTTTAAACCTTGTGTTTCCCACATAGCTGTCACACCCCAGATGTACATTACGCTTCTGGCTTTCAGACTCCATTAATTCAGAGAAACAAGAACACACACACATATTTCTGCACTTCACACATTCATGTGTGAAGTTTGTGGATGGAGCAGAATTGTAAGGCACGATGCTCTACAGTATGAACAGACAGCGGCTCTTATCAGCCTGCCTCACTGCAGATAATCCTTAGCCACTAAATGTGATGGAAACCTGTCATGCTCTTTTCTGTCCTTTTAAACATTTCTAGTAGCAGAAATGTAACAGTGTCGTACTCGTTCCACTGGCTCTCACGATGCTGTAAGCTAATGTAAAATGGTAAATGGCCCGTACTTACATAGCGCTTTTATCCAAAGCGCTGGACAGTATACATCACATTCACCCATTCACACACACATTCACGCACTCATGGCAGAAGCTACCCATGACCCATCAGGAGCAATTAGGGGTTCGGTGTCTTGCCCAAGGACACCTCGGCATGAACTCGACTTGGCTGAGGAACGATCCGGCAACCCTCGGGTTACAAGACGACAGCTCTACCTTGCCAAACCACGCTGCCCCATAATGTAAGCAGGATTGCATTTGGAAGTGTTCGCATCTGACCACTTCAGAGTATGCCTGATTTCTGATTCACAAGCCACATTTCAGCCTGTATTTAATATCGCACTGCATTGCATTTCAACATTTAGAGCCGATGCTGGAAGTGCATAAATGGACTCAGTGGATCTTAGCTTTTGTTAAGTATAAGTTCCCCATGATGAGCTCCTCCTTTCCTCCCTGAGGAAAAATACAGGAATCTCCATCTGCAAACCTGTGGATTGTGACATCTTTATGTGAAAAGTCCATATCTAAATCACCTATTATATCTAATATTACCTTAAAATGACTTCAAAGGAAGTGTCAGGAGAGAAGGTATTACTTTTGTGCCATGCAAGCCCAGGGAAAGTGGGAATCCTCACTGAAGAATATAATTAACTTCTGAGAGAGCAGGAAGATTTGGATTTACTTCACTGCATGTTAGAATTTTAATGAATAATTATGCCTTTCTGTGTCTTGAAGCTGGTTTTACACATGTGAAACAAATATTTTTCACATTGGAAGCATAGTTTTGGAATATTTTTAGGGTAATAAAATGTTATACCTGTGCTATGAAATGTAAAATCCATGTATATTCCCATGTGCAACCATATAATCAAATGTAAAATCCATTGAAAACCACAGGAGGTCAGATATGGTTTTTCTATAAGCATCTTTTAAAAATATCGGAAGTAAACTTGATTAAGCCATCTCCACCTCCACCCTTTTAGAAGACCTCATTAGGAAAAAAAGTTATATTACATTGTCATATGTTTAAACTTTCATTGTCCCAATAAATTGAAAAAAATACAAACACATTTTCTTCAATAATGAAACATCTCTTCATATCTGCTTTTACATTAGTTTACATTCAATTTTCATAGTTTTCCAAACACTTGATTTCTATTTTGAAAGGCATGCTTGTTGTTTTTGTGTGTCCCACATAAAACCAATAATTCAAATTTTAACTAGAACCAGTAGCGTCTATAATATTTGGATGTTTCTGATTTTGATTCAGTTTTCTTCCGAAAAGAGAAAACGAGGCAATAAACTGGAAAAACTAACTCAGAACTGAACAGGTTGGGATTATAAAGGAAATTGAAAGTTCTAGTGGCTCTGGTACATGCTTGTGCTTTATGAGAAAGTTTGACAGGAAGTTAGAGCGATCACTTCCAAGAAATAACAACAGCAGAATTTCATAACTTGAACTGAACCATGTAATTTACAGCTACATACCAGCACTAACATCCCCTGTGAAGTTAAAGTTTTCAAGTAAGTGACTGAAGATATAAATCCAGGAAAACAAAGCGCTACCCAAGGTATCCTATAAAAACATAAAGTCATATATCTAGAGATATAAACCACAGCAGGGAACAGATGGCAGCATTTTCTCTACAAGTACATCTTACTAACTGCTGCTTCGTTATTTTTCTGCTTCTTGTATGACACACAAATGTAGTGGATTAGCTAAGAATAGTAATAACAAGCGTAGTTTGAGAATAGCACGCCAGAAATATACAATACACTGCATCATGGTACTCCAGCTAGATCTCAGGTATATGACTACACCAAGACTAAATTAAGTATGAGTATTAGTGATATTTAATTCACTATACTCCGTATGATAGGTGATGTTAATTACACCAATAAGTTACACAAGCCAATGTTCTGTCTTTCTTGTCTAAGTCCAACTACTAAACAGGATAAAACTGCAGTGAACTGTGTGAGAATCATCCAACTTTATTACTGAGAAAAGGCAGAACTAAGCAAACATCAAGAAGCAAAGAGCATTCTGTGATCTTCAAACCTTCCTTTCTAGAAGGGCTGTGTATATTCCACAAACTGCTGACACTTCACATGCTCTCCATACTGGCACAGAAAGCGAGGGGGAGAAAGGCTGCTTTGCATTTGCATTTGGCTAATGTCAACATTTCTCCCATTATAGCTTCACATTTAGCCACATATTTCTCACACGTGAAATGGATTCTTGACACCAGAATATAAATAAGAGCCTCCTGTAGCTTTTTAGCGCTCTCAGGGTTAGTAATCCACTTTGTGCCTTTCGTCTAGCGACAGGAATGAACAGAAAATAGTGGGGAAAAAACATCCCTTTGTTAAAGCAATCGAAGGTATGATGGAGGGGAGGAACATGAGGAGTGAACATCTTCCCGTCCTTCATTTGTCACGAGTAATCCACGCCTGCATTCACTTCCGAGTGTCTCCGCAGGAGGAGATGACAGCACAACAATCTCAGATTAGTTCTGATCTCAGCAGGTGGGAAGGAGTATAAATAAATCTCAGGCAGAAGCTACAGCTCAAAGCATCTTTCATGGTCTGTTTCAGCATGCATGTAGTGGGTGTACAGACTGTACCAACAGCAGCTACATGTGTCTCTGTGGCCTGATCACCTGCTTTCCATGTGTGTCTCTGCTGCAGGCCGACGAGCGCTCTCAACATAACCACTGTGGCTGCACCCTGGCCATGTGTTATTATGAAAAATGTGGCAAGGCCGAGTGTAACGAGTACACCTCCATCTACATCATAACAGCTCCAGACATTTAAAAACATTTACAACATGGCTGCGGCTAAAGCCTTACTACTTTCACAAACACGCAGATGAGACGATAATTACAAGAGAAAAGGTAGAATATATAAAAAGAAAAGATAATTCAGTTGATTTGATTCTCCTGGTTAAATGCTTATATTAAATGTTATGATTTATGCATGTTATTTACACTGGTGGCTCTTTTTAGAACCTTTTTATTTTTCTTTGTGGTCATTTGATGTCTTTTCGTAGCTTGTTTTTATTTTTGTTGCTTTTCTGTTTCTTTGTAATCATTTTGTTTCCTCTAAAGATTCCTTGTTTTGCTTCTATATCACTTGCTTCTGGTTAAAAACCTCTTTGAAGCAGTTTTTTTATCTGTTCAGTGTTTGTCTTTTGATTATTTAGCCTGTCTTCATGGCACGTTTCTATCGTTTTCTTGTGCTTTGGGGATTTTATTGCTGCGTTTGTGTCTTTGTGGAGGCCCAGCTGACACGTTAATGGACAATCATGGCCTAGAACATCTATTAAGTAATCCCTCCATGTTGTAATAACACTGACAACCAAAGTTACAGAGAAAATTAGAGCTGATAAAATAAATTTGTTACTTCCCCTTTGAAAATACAGGCTGTTTCTGAGATTCTGATCGTGTCATAAGACCTTCACCAAACACCCACACACTTTGTATTATTTCCTTTAGAAAATAAAAATGTAGAAAAACCACTGAATTTCTATTTTCTATTTTGTAAAACCTTTGTAATATCTAAGGATATGAAAAAAGGTTATGAAGTAATTTAATACTAGATCCTTATGAAATGGGGTACTTAAAGACACATTGAGTCAAACCAGTCCAGAAGTGGCTGAAATACTTAATCCCCTTAAATAGGATACAATGCTGTAAATATGAGTTCAGAATATATGTTTTGTTAAATGCTCTCAGAACATGTCATATTTTACTGGCATAAAGAAAAAAAGAACAAAGAAATCTAGTCTGCTTTGAAATATCAAAACAATTATATGTATAATTAAAAAAAAGAGAGATGGCATCCAATAATATGTCCTTTTTACCTCTTTATGAAATTGACTGAATAATGAGTTTCACATTGGGCCAAATACCAGAGAAATGCAAATGCAGTTGAAGTTCATTTTCAAGCCAAGGACAAACTAACGTAGAAAAACCAATTCTTGAGTTTCAATAAAAAGCTGCAAAACCAGCTGCAGATGGAAAAATCACACACCTGGAATAACAGAGGCAGACACAAAAGATGTCATGGCAAAGAAATGGAGCTGTGGGAGCTTTGAGTGTGGGCCAAGAAAGGAGCTGAAGATGGACAGCATAGATCTCAGACCATTGCAATCAGCCATCATTAACAGTGGGATCACATCCGGCCCAGGGCCCCTCGCTCTGTCTCCGACCCCGTCCTTCACCTCCTTAGCCTGGAGATGGAAAGCTGGCGGGCTAGATTTAGACACACATGAGATAGTGCAGGTTTTTACACACACACACACTCAGGAGTGAGTATTAAATTCAGCCCTGAAGGACCTTGATGGTGGGAGTGAGGGCGAACCCTTCTAGCCGTGGCTATTGACTATAGGTCTGCTCAACTCTACTCTGCAGGTTTGTTCTGCAAACGTTTCTTATGTAAGCAGATGATCAACGTGCAGATCTGCAGAGATCTGAAAGATAAGTAATCGTCTAATTATCTTGTTAAGTATTTTGGTTTGAAGTGGGTCTCATCTGAACTTTTACAGGTGTACTTCTATTTTTTCTAGCCTTGCCAGATACCTCACAAATAATTCATGTGATGGGTCTTCATCACAGAGATATTTCAACTTGTCATAACAGGAAATTCATGGTTGTCTTCACGCACTGAGGGGAGGTCCTGCTGTTGTGTTTACAAGCCAACCATCGTGGTTTATTGGGATGCTAAGGGGAAACCGTGCCATCATTAATGTGATTAATTCTATCTGTGCTTTTTCCAGCTGTGACAAGTCAAATGTCTGCTGCTGCTGCTGCTGTGAAGAAGGTCTGTTACGCTACAGTGAAGGAACAGGCACTAAAATAACGTAGCAAAAACTCGACTTATTGAAATTAAATGCAGTCAAAGTTTTCAATTTGTCACATGCATGTACAGGAGATACTGAATAACCCAACAGCAGAAATCTTTCTTCTGCTGCCTGCAGTCTTTTTGTCTGACAGCATGGGTCTATTATTACAGGATAAAACTACATTGTAATGTAAAAACCTCTAGAAGATGTGCGGTCCCACAAGTGCTGCTCATTTCAGCATATCGAAACTAACTTTAAAAATTCTACCCAATCATATTCCTTGACTTTCACTTTAACAGTTCTGAAATGTTCCAGAAACATTATAGGACCAGCAGGAACCTTAGAGCACTTAGAGGCGTCAGGAGATGAGGTTTTAGAAGAGAGGTTAGATTGAAATGAAAGCAGCCTAAAGATAATAGAGCACATGGCAGGGATGGAGATGATTAATACCATTCTCCTCTCCCATTTGCCGTTCATTAGCTCACTGTCTGCCATAATGGCCTGGGCTGAAATGAAAGGGGAGGGAAGAGAAGTTCAGGTTGGGCATCATTAAAACGAACAAAGATGAAGTGAGAGCACAGGTGGAGGCGGGATGGAGGGAGGCTAGGAAGGACTGCTGATTAGTGCAGCAGTTATCTACAACTTAATCAAGTCGAGTATTGCTCTCCAGCCCAGAAGAGGCCACATGGTGACAAAAAACCAGCACAATTCAGAATAACAGTGTCGAGCAGCTGCTGCTGGATTTTGTTGTCCCCCCTTCACGTCTATCTGAATAAATATTAAAGTTGACATGCATAGTAAAGTAATTCTGCTAGCACAAAGAGCTTGTTAGAGCTAGAACCAACTGTCAGACTCAGAACTGCAAAAAGCAGGCCTCCGATTGCATTTTTACATAGTTTTCTCCCCACAAAGCTGAGAACACCTCAAGGGAGCAGCCAGAGTCAGGTGGTTCGGATAAAGAGGAAAGAGGGTAGATAACACCTGAGTGGATGTGCGTTTCGACAGGCGTAACACGTAGCATTTCAGTGAAAACACTGGCAGAGATAAAAGCATGGAGCTTTATAAATCCTTTCTGCTCGTGGGTAGAGAAGATGGACACACACAATAGGATTTGAAGAGGGCCTTCAATGTATTTCAATCTTCAATTTCAATCCAGTAATAACCTTTTAAAATGGGAAACTATTGAACTGATAGATAATGGAAAAAAAATTACCAAGTTATGAGTGATAGAGGAACACGGGGAACCTCATGGGATCAAGTAATTATTCAGAAAATGTTGAAAACAAGTATATTGGCAAAAAGAAAGCCTTCCTCTTTTACCATAACAAAATATTACATAAAAAATCCTTAAGAGCTGCAGAACCATCCGAACAGAAAACGTAAAGCAGTGGCACATGCACCGTACGAGCTGTACCTCTCCTCAGGCCTGAGCCTGTGTCCATACTTTATAATATATATGGGAACGTCGTTATTTTTTAGCAGTATAGCAGCGTTAATATTTAATACCTTCCTGACACTATGTCAGTCCTTTAAGTGCATCCCTGCAGTTCCAGCAGCGCTGCCAGATTCATTATTATGTCATCAGTATAGCTAAACTCTGTAGGGCAGGGTGGGTCTGTAAGGATACTGAGTAGGCACTTTGAGGTCATTTTTCACTACAAAACATTTAGAAATGTTCCCCTTTGGGCAGCTGCACATCTGTTATGAAAGAAATTTTGTTGAAGAATACAACTGACAAATATTTGGTAAATATGGCCAGTGAATGTTTAGATTTATGGAAATAATGCCTGAAAAGTACATGAAGTCTTTTTCTTACAAAATACCTTTTAAATGTAATTCATCTAAAAATATTCATTTTCTTTGTGTCCTGCTAGTTTTAAATCCAGAAGGACATAATAGTTGAATGTGACAGGTGTTGGGTGACACTTATTTAATAGCTTACTGCTACCTAATATTATATAGACTAAATTTTATATTTGTGAGGGTGGCTCGGCTGAAAGTCGGACACAAATTAAAGCATCAAAGTGTAAGTAGTTTATTCAGCGTCTCTAGTGGAGCAGGAATAATACCATACAATGATCTCATGCAGGTAGAGGTTTAAATAGAGAGGAGACCAGGTGTGACGCCTTAGGCTGATGAGACGAATGACAGGTGGAGTCTCAAACTGGTAATCAGTAGGCTGGTGAAGATGAGCGGACTGTTAGAGGTGGAGCAGGCATGACAATATTAATAAAAACAATAATAATAATTATTACTATTATTATTATTATTAGTAGTAGTAGTTTTGTTATTTTTTTATTATTGCTATTGTTATTATGACCGAACAACACATCACACAGGGTTTTTATTATTGTATAATCCCATGACAAAAATGTACTCTTTAAGAAGTTATTGATTGTCTGTGCTGAATATTGTTATTATTACTATTGATTTATTGTAAGATGATGTGATGCCTTGAAATTATGGTATAACAACTAAAAATTGTTAAGATAAGCTTATGCTTCCACCCACTACCTATGAACTATATTAATTAATCAATAAATAACAGGCTTTTTACTTAATTAATCCCAATTAATCACATTTTAATCACATAACAATATTTTCCCCCAAAAAGCAAATATAAATATAACTGGTCAAAATTAATATGGAGAGGACAAAACTGGTATTTTCTTTTTTTTTCCCTTCCATTAACATGTCTAGAAGTGCATATTTGTCCAGATAAATGAATGCAAAGTAAAACCAAACCAGAAATTGCTTTTTGCATTATTCATTATCATCACACTCAAGCTAATTCACTGACCTTTTCACACACATTTCTTTTTAATTGGCCAGTCAATTCTGAAAATGAACTAAACAAGCTCACGTGTTGTGTTCGATGTCTGAATGTAGAGTTTAATGTCTGATTTTATTCAATATTTTTCTGTTTTTTTCTTTTGTCATGAGGAGGAAAAAGTATTTTGGCAGCTTATATTAGTTAGAATATGTAGATTGGAAAGCCAACTTTCAAACTTCAAACCCAATTTTACTGTATATTTCATTCATTTTAAGACATTGTAGCTCAGCCAACCCACAATAATAAATCAGAGGTCTGGTCCCCAGCTAACCCAGCTAGAATGTTCTTAGGCAGGATGGTGAACCCCATATTTCCCCACCTACATTAATTTGCTTGTCAGTGTATTGTAGAGCGTGCCCAAGGCATACAATGCAATAGATGCGCATATAAAATAAGAGAGTACGATCCTGTATATATAAATATAGTTCATTTATTTATTAAAATTGGGCTGTTTATAGTACATGTGAGCTCTTACCGGCAGTAGACAGTAGAGCTTTCAGTCTGTAAGATCAGGTGAACTTAACTAACATCTTTTCAAGATGAAGGTCAAAGAGTAACTGATTCTCACCACCTACAGCAACTAAAACCTCAAGCAATTTGCAGCTTTGCATTAGATAGTTGCAACATGGATGTTGTTTTGCTTTTTGCTTTAGATGGGGGAAATTATTATTCACACACATACCCCTGCAGATTGCAGTGACCTTAGTTCCTAGCCAGAATTTTTCTCTTATTCTGCTGACTACTAACAGCTGAATATGTCATTTCTGTAGAGAGAAATCACACAGTTTAAGGAAAAGTTATTTTTCTCTTACTCTTGATGCCAAGCCACCTCCAGACTGTGATATCTGTGTTTCCAGTGGCCTGGGAAGTAGAATCATTGGTACATCTTAGCTCGAGGTTGATAACAAATTGTGCATTAGGCATCGACTATTGGCTGCCCTGATCTCTAAAATCTGGCATTAGCAACAGCATCAGCTACAGCTGTGTGTGCAGTGCTAACAGCTTCCTATCCTGTTCTGTTAAGCTGCTTCTGCTCTTTTATCTTGATTTTGCTGTTCGGGGTCAGTACATCTATTACCACTGCCCTGTTCTGTAGGTTGTCAGCCACCATCATGTCTAGTTGGTTAGCCACCATGAGCTTCTCCATCCACAGGATCTTAGTTCTGCTGCTTTTTAACACCTTGGTCAGCATCTCCTATCTTGATTCTGGGACTTTCAGCCCAAACTTGGTACAATCATGTACACCATTCGTGCTAACAGGTTATGGTATTTCATGTATGCCACACCAGCCAGTATCTAATAAGAATGTGCTGGACTGTCTCAGAGTCCACTTTGCATGCACACACTTAGCAACCAGTGTGGTGAGGTAGACCCTGGCTTCTATCGCTCAGTTCCTGTTCCTGGGTAGCCATGATCAGTGCCTCTTTCCTGTTTTGTGAGACCAGCCTTGTCTAGCCACTGATAGGACTTCTCGATGTCAGCCCTTCTTTAGTCTGTCAGTGATACAAGCCTGGTAGGGATTTATCTTTCCATCTTCGTTCCACTTCCTCTTTCCCCATGGTGCGTTTCACCAGCCTGGGTCCTTCACTAGCAGTTCATCACTGGAGACCATGTAATGTACTCATGGGTCTTTGTTATTTTGTTCTAGATGTTGACTCTGAGGGTCAGTAAGCCCCGTCTCCTTGTTTCAGCTTGGTGTCCAGTCTCAGGGTGCTGCATCACAAGCAGCTTTCTTGTCTTGATATCAGTGACTTCCATCTCATCTTTTGGCCGAGCTATTATAGACGTTTTACTGATACATGTTGATAGCCTGGACGTTTATATGTATACCATGTAAAGGAGGTGTATGTATTTTGAATAGCCTGTCTTTAAATGAACAAAAATGTAGTTTCCCACCAATGGCAGCAATTTAGAGGAGAGGAGCACCTGTAAAATGATACTGAATCATATTGTCACTGTCAATAAAATTATTTATTTATTCTGAATATTAATCTGTTTCATTTGATTTTCCACTCATTCACTTACTTACTTACCACATTGTTTATGGGGACTGTTCCACTGTTTCCAGCTTTCTGCCAGTGAGTTGTATTTTGACAGGTTTAAGCTGAAGCATTCACAAACACAGATGGGAATAACTTAGTCAATCAATAAAAAAATTGGCTCTAATATAACTGGGGAAGACTGGCTCAGAGCGTCAGGTCCTTATCTTTATATGATAATAACTGACAGTACCGGATTCAGACTGGACGCTTCATAAGGATTTTTATTTTAAATTTTCTGACCATAACCAAAACAAACATGCATTAATTTCGTCTGTGTACACTGTGATGACAGATCTGTTGATCCCAACTGACTCATCTTATGTGTACTCCACTACAGAGGACGCCATTAGAGAAACATCAGAGGGTTTTGCCAAATTGAAAATTAAAACAAACAGTGTGGAAAATTTACATGTTTAAACAGAAGATTAATTTGTTGCCTGTTCACTGCTATGGGAAGGAGAAACAAAGGGATACCCACAGGGAAGCGTTGCCAAGAGCAGAGATTTCTTTTTTTATGCTATCTTTAGCATTTCACCTTCCCTACCAGAGGCAGTAATGCATCTAGGGACTGAGACTAAGTGCAGACTTATATCTGCTTTATAACACCTACTATCTTACAAATGCTGAGCGCAGGACTCAAACAAAAACAGGCGCCATTGGGAAAAATGACTCCCTATTATGTATCTCTATCTACTGAGAGACTGGGCCCATATAAACAGGATTATCATTACCCACCATCATAAGACTCTAGAGACCTTAATGAAATGACTGATGAGAACTTGGGATGATGGGGCAATGAAACACTGGAGAAAAAGAGAGAGTGTGAGGTCTGGAGAGAAGTGATGGAGCAGGTGGACTCTCATCCATCCTGCCTCTGCTGACAAATATATAGGGGGCCTGGAGCTGGCTGTTAGCCACTGTGATGGATGAGAAATAAGTAGTGAAAAACATGTAGATTGAAATGGCAGTTCTGCAAGTTTAATGAAAAAGTGTCACAATCAGCTTAGAAAAGCTGATGTTGAATGAGTCTGTTACATTTAGGTTGTACCCTGGAAAACGTGCAGTTAACTTTGTGTGTTCTTTATCTGTACATTCATGTTGTTTATTACTGACTCTGTTTATTTACACCTCTTTCTGTAAAGTCCTCTGAGACAATTTTGTTGTGATATAGGGCTATACAAATAAACTTGATTTGATTTGATTTGATTTGATTTGAATGAGCATGTGGAGCTAAATCGAGGTTACATCAAGAACAACTGAAATGTTTCACCCATGTCAAATGATTAAATACGAAACACTGAGCAGAGTTTAAGGAACTTATATTCAAAGAACATGTTTCAGATACATCTTATTTGAATGTCTTTGGGATGCATCTCTCTTCCACAAACAGTTAATGAAACAGAATACCATACTAGCTTTAATATGACTAAGTGTCTTTTTTTTTCTCTCTAGCTTTAAGAAGTGCTTGCATCCTGCTGAGTCAGTACTTAAGCTTTTATGGCTAAACAGCTAGTCATCAATAAACTTTGGCTCAAATAACTTTGACTTCAGAAGAACTTTACAGAGTTTTGTTTGCTGGTTGAGCTTTTGGTCTGACAAACTGCAGAGCCTCAATATCAGTGGTTCTCCTTTGAAGGAATGAATATTCCCACGCCCCCCTGCACTTATGTACACAAAATGAGGGGACCAGGTGTAAATATATATGAGGAAGATGTAATAATAAAAACATTTGCTGTTATATATATATATCTGCACTCTTTTATCCCAGTTCCCTGTTTCCCCATCTCTTTCTTTTCTACCTTTGATGTGTTCAGTAAACACTGATCTCTGTTTTGCAGCTGTTCTTCTTCTTCGTCTTCTTCTTCATCTTCTATTTTTTGGCAGTTGGCAAAAACAAATTGGTGCATTACTAGTCTGGAGGGTAAACCAGAACATTTCCAAGAGCCCATGTTGTCAAACATTAGTTTGTCTGCTACCTCACTCTCCATTTTTACTCATTAGTCTTTAACTCAACCTGAGACTTGATCTTATTTAGCTTTTAAATTTTTTTTTAACATTTATTAGGCTATGATCTATTTTACTACTTTTATTCTGTATGCATTTTAATGGTGTTAAATCGCTTTATAAATAATCTGAAGATGATGACAACAAGGTGCACATAGTGTAGATCGCATGATGCTGCAACAGCTGAATGAACTAAAGACAGAGAATTGACACCCTTTACTTCAGTTGCTTGTTAGGTTTGAGAAATTGTCTAAAAGCAGAACAGAAGAGTTCTATGAGAGTAATGTGGGGATATTGAAGGAGACATTGCCGAGCACCAGTGTGACTGGAATATCAGGAGGCAGATCTGAGGCAAAGTTTGGATTGCACCAAGCTAAGTGCTGGGCCATGTATTAAGAGCAAAATGTAAACTCAACTTTGATCTAAAGAAATAGCTTTAAGAAAGTTTTCCTCTCCTGTATTTTCTCAAGCTTCCTCTTTAAAAAAGATGGAATAAAATTATTTTCTTTTACCTTAAAAAATAAGGGGTTCGGTGTGATTTTTTTCAGTAACAAATACAATGTACATTACCAATTGTTTACAGCCTCCATCTTTAAAATCTAAGGTTTTATGCATCAGAGACGTAATGACAAAATCCTTACCAGGTCTTATGTATACACAACCTGAGACAACAACACCTGAAATTATGCATCATGTCATTATTCATTTAACAAAAACTAAGTGAAAGAAAGATCCACCTTTACCTTTGGAATATCTACTATTTATTACCACTTGAAATGTCAAAATTATTATAGCATAATCTTCTACTTCCTGGTATCTATAAGGAGGCAGAAAACATGCAAGAGATTGATATCAACAAGATTTTGTTAATTTTTTACCATAAAGTGATGAAAAAAAGCTCTGAAACTGTATCAAACATGTCACGTTGGGCTCTAGATGGTTAACACAATGCCACGGAGGAAAAACAACAACAATGATCTGGGAAGAGTTATAAGGTAATTTCCAAACTTTCTGGAGTCCATTATTGTATATAGAGAAACATCATTTAAAAGTGGAAAACATTGAAGACAGCTGCCAGCTTCCCAGGCGTGGTCATTCCAGCAAGTTCAGCCCAAGGTCAGACTGGGAAATGTTCAACCTGAGAAAAGCCCAAGAGCTTCATCTCAGATTCTCCTTACCTCAGTTAACACGTTAGATGTTAAAGTTCACAGTCCAGTTAGAAAAGGACCGAACAAGTAGCTTGATTAAAAGAGTTGTTGACAGGGTTGGCATAATTTTTCACTCTAAAAAAAATCTAATAGTATGTTTCTGATCTGCAAAGTTACACTTGAACCAACTAAGTCTACGTTCACACTACAGGTCTTAATACTCAAATCCGATTTTTAAACAAAATCTGATTTTTATTTTTTTTGCATGGTCGTTCATGTTATCATTTCAATGCAACCTTCACCATGATTCGATAGTGTCGTGTTCCCTTTCACCAATGCAGAAATGTGCCGTCTGTCTCACATCTCTGACATCAAATTCAGAAATGTGGCATTATTGTTCAGATTAAGGTTGCTTCAACAGAAATCGGATATGTATCTGATCAGGACCACAAATAAAAGTGGCCTGTGTGGGATTTAAATCAGATTTGTGCTGTTCAGCGACCATTAAATGATGTTATGATATGAGCAAAACATCAGAATTAAGAGCCTTAGAGACTTCTTGAACCATGTTTGCCAATAATGGAAAGCACCGGGCCACTGGGGGTAGCTGTAGCTCAGGAGGAAGAGCAGTTGCCTGGACACTGAAGTCTTTACCTCCCAATGTGTGAAGAGAAGTGAGTGAAGTTTTAAACTCCATATGCCAAAGTTTCCAAGAGTCACGAGGGCAGATGTAGCTCAGGAGGAAGAACAGTCGTCTTTGGTGGATCAACTCCAGGTTTACCTTGACAACATGTCGCAGTGTCCATGGGCAAGACAACATCACGTTGCCTTCCGATGTGTCTATCGGGAATGTGACAGGTAGTGTAAAGTGCTTTGAGTGGTCAAGCTGACTGGAAAAGTGCTTTATAAGTACAAGTCTGTTTGCCATATGTAAGGAAATCTGTCCAATAGAAGAACTTTTGCCAAACTGAGTCATGGAAAAGACAACAATCCCAAACGCAGCAGCAAATCCAAATTAAATAGTCAAAAATCAAATGGATCAGAGCAAACTGAAGTTTCTATGGCTAGACAGAAAAATGACTAGGATAAATTATTATTGCTCAACCTGGTTCTACGAATCATAGAGTACTTGTATTTTATGGAGGAACTATATTCTATTCATTTTTGTTGTCAATATTAAATTAAAGGTTTTAATTCAGGTTCTGGACTTGAACCAACATTGACAAGTTTAATCCACAGCTGGTGTTGCAACTGTTTCAAGTGCTTGGCAGAACCAAGACTGATATCTGCAATGCATGAATATCTGTCCGGCTTTCTTCTTGTATCTGACATTCTGTCAGGAAGTTGTCAGGTCTGTCCCAGCTGCCCGCCAGCCCTTCTCAGGAATAACATTCACACTGCGCCCCACTTGCTGCTTTTCAATCCTTGTGTTGTTGAAGGATTGTTGGTGTGATGGGCTCATCAGTGTCTGTGCTCTAATTACAGACTTGCATGTCAAGTTCGGAGAAGTCTGGTAACCTTGTTAGGTTAAATAATTTGTCTTCATCAGCTAGAAAGACTCTTAGAGACTCCCTGTGGACAACAGTGTGAATTCATCCATTATAGCAGTCTGATTTGGTCAGATTAGAGCCATTTATTTCACACAGGTAGCATTTGAATTTTCTTATGTCAGTGACCCAGTTAGAGCGGTATGACTGGAAATAATGCTTTCTTTCCTTGGTGTTAAAGACATTATTGAAAAGAGATTTTTCAATACTTCCAAGCTAATTGTGATTTTTTTGTGTTATATAATCTAATTATTTATATCGTTTAAGTATAGTTTCATCATAATCTGATTTCATGGATGTAATTAAATTCCTCTGATCTCATATTTTTTATATCAATATAATGTCAAACAGCAAGTCTGGACTCAGAGAATTAAGTGATGAATCAAATTACTGATGAAAATGAACTTGCTTTGAAGCGGAAATTTTTAATTTTGACATCAGCTCCACATGACCAGAACAATTACAACTCAGTGTTTAATGAGAAAAAAAAGACCTGTATTTCATTTGTTTGAAAGATGGTGCAGTAATTGTTTGTGACTTGTCACCACATTAACAAATAAAATGGAAAAATGAAACCCACTTAAATACAACACAATGAGATAAAAGATTACAGAGCACCACATAATCAAAAGTGTCAAAGATCAGAAAGTTTAAAGAGTTAAAAAAAGTGAACAGGCAGGTGAATGACATGAAAGTGTTTTTGTTTTTTTTGTTTATTTTTCCCTTCACACCAAACCTCATGTGAGTACTCAAACTAGCACCACGAATCAGGACCAAATCCATCTTCAAGATGCTGAGTACTTTCAAGCTGTGCACAGTGGCTGGGATACTTCAAATGGACTGTGCTTTCTTTTTTTTCATCCTCATGAGCACTACTCAGAGAAAGAAAAAAGCAATTGCTTAGCTGCTTCTAATTATCTAATTATATTAAACTCTAATCTATTGATACCTTAAGATCCATTATTAGAAAAATAGATCTATTTATATCATTATGGGAATTAGTTTAAGGAAAAATATTACTCGATACCTTAGCCTACTGCTTTTACACACCTACTCCGAACATTTCGTCCGACTGATTCGCACGGCAATATTTTTTATTGAATCAATGAGAAGTCAATGGAAACATTCACATCAGTGACGTATTTCCATTAAGCGATTTTGCGAGATTTATTTTTTCGGACTGAGGTCGATTTGTTTTTATATTTGCATCTGACACAATTGACCAATCAGACGGCATATTTATTGCGTCACCAGAGCTGGTGTTGCGAGATATTTAAGCGTCCCTTCTCGCTGCTGCTTCTTTCAAACTTTGTATCACTGTGGCGGAGCGTCTTATTACATTTGTCTCACAACACTCGTGTTTGTTGGACAACCGAGACAAGAATTACCGTGACAATGATCACAAAGACAATGTGTAGCAAACAATCGCCAACGAGCTGAATTATGAAGATCCGAAAGTTGGTCCTTAAGCGGTCGTGGTACAGCTTCAGCTCCAGGACTAAACAATTAAACTCCCCAAGCTCCCCTCTCTCTCAAGGATAGGATGTACCCGGTGCGCTCATTTTTTTTTTTTTTTTTTTGGCAGCATCAGCACAATATCGTCGTTGCCTGATGTGGAGTCCATGTTTGTTTTTCCCACGTCCCGAATATGTTTTAGAATCGTCATAATTTATTCACCATATCGTACCGCACTTGTTGTGCATAGACAAAAACATTGATATTTCTCCCCCCGAATTATTCAGAATATCGTGTCATTTGATAGCATTGATTACTGGTGTGTAATGGCCTTTAGCCTAATTTGTTTTTACAGTGAGGTAATTATATCAATCATATTAATAGACATATTGTAAAATATTGTTTTATTAAATAGAGAGGTAAGTTCCTGTCCTTACTCATCTATATTCATTCCAGTAATAACTGGATGGAAATTAGCTTTTAGCATTGTTAGCTGAAGGAAAATAAACTTCCCTGTTGTCATAAAGGATGCTACAACATTTCAGCTTTTGGTCATCTTTTAAGAACTCTTAGTAAAGCTTAAAAATCAACTTAATAAATGATGCTGAACAAGTAGTTTCCTATAAAAAGAAGTTCGATCCTAAACTCAGCAGAACATTTCAGATCATCTTCCATGGAGCTCTCCTAGAGAGGATTTATCTGTGGGAGGAAAAGGAGGGCAGGTTGGAGGGTCTTCACACAGGAAAAAAATCTATCCTGTTGCATCACATGTTCAACTTGTTTGAACTTTTAGGTAAAGGTAAGTCAGTCATTGTGATTTCATGTGCTTTTTTCCCCTTCTCTGCCCATGCTTTCCTTTATAGAAAGAAAAATAAATGCTATTAAAGCCATTTATTTAGCAAAGATAGAGGTAGTGCTGTGTCACACTGTGCAGTCACAGTCCTCCCTCTGCCTGCGTGACTGAAGCTGTGGGATTGAAAAGCCACAGTAAAACTGCAGAGTCTGACCCACTTCCCTATGAATCATCTCATCACATCTTGCCATGCACATTTAACACTCTCTATGCACTCGCTCACCATCTTTCTCTGCCACAGTAATACACCACTAACACAATCAGAGAGCACACACTTACCTTGTCTAATACAGCTAACCAGGTCCAGAAAACAAAGGTGGGTGGAAAAGGCTCTTTAAAGCTGAGAGCAAACATCAGGAGAGAAAGCAGATGACTTTACCAAGCAACAACATGCAACCAAACTATTATTAGCACTCCTAACATTACCATTACTCACTCATTTCTGGATTTGAATAAAAAAACTAAAATAAACTAAAGAGCCATTCCTTCATGGTTGCTGTACATTTCAGGGAACAACTATTTTAAGAAGTGACTCCAACTTTAAAAAATTAACCATTTTAAAATGTAACATTTTCCTTTGCAGTAGAAAACTGAGGTTTTAAACACTTCTGATGGCTTCTGAAGTGGGTTTTACAAATGATTGTAGCCATGCCTTCAGTTTTTATCTAAAATTAATTAGTCATTTCACAGCACTTGATTGGCTGATCCATTTAATTTGATGCAGGTGTGTTGAAGTAGGGATGCATGGAAAACCTGCTGGATTGCGTCCCTCGTAGGACAGAATTGAATAGCCCCGATCTATGCTATTGTTCCCTCTTAAACAAAATGTCTGATCATCATTATGCTGATGACATTCAGCTCTATATTACAGTCTTACCAGGACACTCAGGTCCCATACGGCTTCAGTGCATGTCTCGGGCAACTCAATATGTGGTTGTTTCAGAATTTTCCTCAACTATATGAAGATAAATCTCAAATAGAAACAAAGATGAACATCCAAAGATGAATGTCCAGCTGCAGTCAACAATGTTAAAAACAACAGATAAATCCAGAAATGATGGTGTCATTTTGGACTCTAAATTCTAGCACCCATATTAAAGCAGGAACCAAATCTGCCCTTTATTAAATTAATTTTTAAAATTAGGAGACTGATGGCTCCGCATCATTTAGAAAACTATCCTTACATTTTGCTTTCAGTATAATGCTGTAATGGAATTTTTACAGATATCTTTAAAAAATGACTAAGACAACTGCAACTAATCCAGATGTTGCTGCTCATGTCCTTACAAAGAGTTCTCACATCTCTACACTGGCTTACTATGTGCAAAAGAATTTATTTAAAATGTTTCTGCAGGTGTACAAGGGTCTGAATAGATCTGGTCTAGAATTTTCATCTGATCTGCTGAGGCTATATGTGTCACCAAGAATTTTAATTTCATCTGGGTCCAGTTTGCTTACCATCTAGAGAGTTCGAACTAAACATTGAGCTTTTCTGCTCCTGATATCTGGAACAACTACCAGAAAACCTGGGGTCTGATCCAAAGCAGAGTTCACCGACTCAGCTATGCCGATACAGGCGAAGATTGTTTAGTACAGATGTAAATATGAAGTTATTCCATCATAATTTTAATATAAACGGCAGCATGCTACCGATCTCTTCCATCCCTGACGACAGTTATGGATCCGATCATTTGTTGGAAGTTGCAGTTTAACCGATTCAGTAGAATTAGTGCATATGAATGTTAGCAGTTTTTAGCCGGTTTCGCAGACGTATATAAGCTATGAGTGTTGAAATAATTCATTCTATAGGTTCTGTATGTTTATTCATCGTTGTTGAACCTCCAGATTAAGCACTGCGGTGTCTATGGCGTAAACAAAATGGTCCTTAATCTGAAAACTGATTAGGAAACACCGCTGGTTAGAGAACCGTCCCATTTCCATGGTACCGCTAAGCCATAGCTGACTGTACATCATTTTAGATAACAGTCTGCAAAGTACCAATAAAGTACATGTTAGCTTTAATATAAACTACCATTGTATTTTTACCGTAGGTCAGTGTGGCATCAAACAACCGAGCCAGCAGTGGCACTGAAGCATTAACCACCTGGGCTCGGACGCTGCTGTGGAGAAGAGGAGGCAACAAGAGAGAAATGTTTCAATAAAAAGTTTCAATAAAAAGTTTGCTGCATCCCTGTTTTAGCCTCTTCATTACTGCATTTCACATTTTAAATGATGATTTCTAGTATAACCGGTTTCCTGTTGCCAGATATGAACTGTATCAGTGTAAACACCAATGAAAACAGATGTATATGATGTAAAGTAATTTAATTCAGTGAAGATATCTTTGCACATTTAAAAGCTGTTTTAAATCACACTTTATAATAACAGGTATGGGGGAGACATGCAGAGACATGAACGTGTGCTGATGGTTTCTATTATCTACTGAGGTTGACTAATACAGTGTAGACCAGGTACTTTGTTACACAAATGAGGCCTTTTAAAAGGCATTTAATAGCATAAAGTATGATGACATGCAAACACGTATGTGAGCATGATTTTGGATTTAATTTAATTTAAAATTTAGGCAGCATGTAGGAGCGTGAAATAAAATAAATAAATAGGCATACGTTCTAACTCATGTTTAGCCCGAGGCAGTGTTGGGAGTAACGCAATACAAAGTACAAACGCATTACTCGAAACCGGCTAAAAACTCCTAACATTTACAAAGTAACGCATTACAGTATCGGTATTACATTTTTGGGTAACGAAGTAAAGTAGTGCGTTATACTTAAAATATTGGTAACAAAATGACTTTACTGGACTACAGTAACGTGTTTTTCTGCATTACTCGAGCCGTGTTTGCCTATGTGTAAAGTTCTCATCTGTTTTAAGTGGTGCGCGCATGCTGCTACCTGTGTGTGTGCCTGCCTGGGCATGTTGCCATAGAGATCAATTCGCGTGACGTAGCTGATTGTACGCCAACTAAGGAAAGGAAAAATGCAGCTGGAGTCAGAGATACAGGTTTTTGGTCAGTGGCAATTTTTGCAATATTTTCAGTTCAGTACATTTTCAGTCCAAACTTGTGGCTAAAGAACCTGCTCGCCATCAGTCAAAGGAGTCCTTTAGCAGCCGACCCCTCCTAAACAAGCTAAGCTTTATTCAACATTTCCTGGAGCGCAGCAGCCAGTAACAGACAGAAATAAACAAGCTAGTTGCAGGGTTCATTGTAGGAGACACGCTCCCCCTGTCCATTGTTGAATCACCCAGGTTTAGAAAAATTCTAGATAAAATGATTATGAGACAAGTGTGTCCATTTCTTCCCACTTCTTTGTTTACAATATACAGTAAACACTATGCAGACAGGCAGTGATGATTGTCCACATCTACATGGTGAATTATAGCCAAGTAAAGTAATAAGTAGTGACGTTACTTTTTAAATGCAGTAATGTGTAAAGTAATTTCATTACAATTTACAGAAGCAATGAGTAACTACAAACAAACTACTTTTTTAGAGTAACTACCCCAACACTGGCCGGAGGAGAATCATGCGCTGGCGTTGGAGGCGACCCAGTTTATGGGTGGGGTTAAGTAAGGAGTAAACAAAGTAAAATCTAGAGTTGGAAATTAATTCTGGAAATTAAAGCGGCAGAAGAATCGCCATAAAATGCTGGTCCGTCACTACCGGTAAGTGCTAAACGTTAGTGCTCCATTTGGGTCAGCACTTACCCATGATAGTGTGCACTACAGAGGGTAGCGCACTACGCACTACCTTACAGTGCACTCACTTAAGTGCGTGGTTTGAGACACAGCCTATATGTTGCTGCTGAGATTGGACTGTAAATTCTAACATTAATAAACAGAGATCCACAGCAAAGCCTCATTTTTGACCTGCCTACCGTACCTCTCCCCCAACTCCCCTCTTCTTCCACTGCCTCTGTTGCACAGTTCATAATTGAGATTCAAATGGATATGCCCTGGATGCTGGCTCCAGCAGCACCAACCGACATGCAGCTATCTGTGAAACTGGAAACGTGTGAGGAATCCATAAACTTCCAGGCCCAGTCATCTCAGAAGAAATTACACCAAGTGAGAGCAGGCCTCAGTCAGCTGTTGCCCTCTTCTCATGCACCGAGCAGGCTCCTGTTCGTAACGCTACATCAAGCTCACAGATTCAGCCAAACCAACCTTGTCTCATTAATTTCAACTATATTTTGCATATTTGAATATTTGCATTATTGCAAAGCATTCCCCAGCTTCTGCAGCTGACATCAGCTTTTGTTTACAGCTTCATCAGGCCATTGACTCTTAGTTGTACAGCAGCAAACATTAGTGCATGACAAGAGTGAAATTGTGAGGCTCATAAGCTGAAGCATCACACATTCAGCGGTTATTATTGAAATAGAGGATGAAAAAAAGATTTGGTGTGGGGATGGTGAGGACATGCGAGAGGCAACATCAGCCTCCTAAACTGCAACAGTACTTGTCGACGTGGCAACATGACCACATCAACGTGTGCTGACACTGGCTGAAAACCTCAGTATCCGGCCGGGTGAAGCACCATGTCATGCTCTGGGAGATTACGGATGCGTCTTCTGCTGTATCTGGGATGGAAAACTTCCCAACACTGTCAGGACTGAAGCAGAACTGAAATCAGACGTGTCTCTGCTCATCAGATTACGCCGCTTTGATGGTGATTGGAAGTTTTCCGTCCCAGATAAAGCAAAACATGCCCCCTCTCTCCTCCAGAGCAAGATGCACTTCAAACAACAACTGGAAAAACACTAACAGTAAAATAAAACATGTAAAACATTAAAGTTTAACTAAATCTTAGTAGTTTGCTATTGGTCCATGGATACTGCTAACTGCTCCAACCCACTGAGACATGACTGAATTGCACAACTTTAAAGCCCCAGTGTATAAGAATTACTTCCATCTTGTGGTGCGCTAATGTACTGCAAGCAATCGAGTAGTGCTCTACTGGAACCTCACCGTTTAAGGGCGTTATTACAACTACGGAAGCCGTGGAGAATCACATATGTGAAAATGTCAACATCTCTCAGAAGTCTGCATCCCGTCAGGTGATGAGGTACAAAACAATACATAATAATGTTTTTTTATGTCGATAAGTTACACGCATGCCCTCCAAGCAACTGCTAATTGCTCATGGTATTATGTGAAATTGTTTTTCGTGACTTGCAGACTCAGATATCACCTGATGAAGGGAGAGAAAGAGGGAGTCAAAGCAGGGCAGTGGACCTGCAAGAGGAAGATCCCATAATGTAACATTACTTTGTGTTTAATAACTTGTATTTCAGCTGATTTATCCAGGGAGGTGGGTGACATGTTGATTCAAAATAATTAATAATCAGTCATGTCATTCATTATCTGTACCGCTTGTTCCCATTAGGGGTCGCGGGGTGAGCTGGAGCCTATCCCAGCAGTGTTTCAGG
>JBAMHW010000024.1:24995258-25011613 GCA_037177495.1 Rhadinocentrus ornatus | reverse complement strand
TGCGAAATGTAAAAAGATAAAACAAAATAAAAACTAGGCCGAAACCGTAACATTTCTTTTATAAACAGCAATAGTATTCGTATCCTTGGTAGGGAAGTGAAGATGTCCCTTTCCTTGGCCACTTTTTCAAGTTCATTCTGGGATCCTGAGTCGTAACCAGGCCAGCCAAGAGATGTCCAGGAGGCATCCTGATCAGATGCCTGAGCCACCTCATCTGGCTCTTCTTGATGTTGAGGAGCAGCAGCTCTACTCTAAACCAGACCCTTCTGGATGATTGAGCTTCTCACCTTAAAGGAGAGTCCAAACACCTTGAGGAGGATGCCACACCAATCCACCTGTCAATCACCCTCTACATTCCCTCTCTCCTGAACAAGATCCTGATATACCAGGACTCCTCCACTAATGGCAAGATCTCATTCCAGACCTAAAGAGGATATGCCATCCTTTACTGGCTTCACACCCGGCTGCGGACCACTCTAGTGCAAGCTGAAAATCATTGTCCAAAGAAGCAGACAGGACCACATCATCTGAAATATTTAGAGACTCTATCCTGAGGCCACCTAGATGCATCCCCTCAACTCCCTAGTCTCTTTTCGATTTCCCCATAGCTGGATGATGGGCTATAACCAACCCGATTCGTAATCATTGGCCAAAGTCAAGCATTTTTATTTTAGTAGGTTTATGTAATGTCATAGAGACAAGTGGGAGACCAGTTTTACGTCAACCCGAAAATAACTCAGAGATTATGACCATATACTAGTTTAAAACAACTGGCCTGTTGTCATCTCTACAATTAATAACATTTATAGTCAGCAAGGTCAGAGCACAACCTATTAAACGGAAAAAAATGACGTTCCAAAGTCCCATGTTCTCATCATTCTCCATCCAGAAACTACAGCAGCAAGGATGAGGAATGTGATAAGTATTAAAGAAGCTCAGTGGGCCAAACTAATCCAGAGTGACTTTTAGCAATTTGTTGAAAATCTCCACCTGAATTGAAGAGATAGTACAGAGGTGAGAGAAGTAGAATCAGCCTATAATCAGCCAACACACACAGCTAGTGTAAGACTGAAAGGACAGGATGGCTCAGTGATAGGATGTCAGCACTGTGGGAGTGAAACGTGTCTCAGCCAGCGATTCTCTTATGTAAAACTTGGCCACCGGGACAGAGAATTCAATTCCTTCTCGAGCAGGGAAGCAAAGCCTTATCAACGTCAAGTCTTGCAAGAGGCAGCATTTAGCTGCAGTATCTGTTTTGGCCCAGAGCTGCATTTTCCATTTAGGAACGCAGTATAACAGAGAGATGACTCACTGGAATTGTGCTATGCAAATTCCGACTAGATTTACAACAAAAGCAGAGATAATTTGAAAATATGCAAATTGACAATGAATCAGAGGGAAGCAGACACGACATGGCGAGAATTCAAAGCTTTAAGGTTCAAGCAAGTCAAGTCTTAGCAGCCTACAGTGTTTGTTTGCTGTGCTTGTAGAAATTCTCTTCAGAGAAAACATTACATGACATTTCAGATTAAAGATTGGAGTCAGGTGCTGGTGCATTTTTTACTCCTTCTACCACCAATATGCTGTTAGAGAGTGTATGTGCAGGTTTTATGGAGTTTTTACACAATAGATGTCAAATGTCAAATGACAGTGAACAATGTGGGTGGCTGCAGTGAAAATCCACATGAAATAATGACCCCCAGTTTTCAGCTTCCTTCTCTCACAAAAATTCTGTATTTTACAAGCTGATCTGCTGCCCCAAACATTATGTACTGAATATTACCGATATGCATCTGTCTAATCGAATTCTCCATGACAAACCAAGTATTTAACTAAAGACACACTGAGCACAGCTCAGGGACAAAAGGTGAGTTAGTTGGGAAGGTTGTAATAAACCAGAATAATCATCGACTTGATGCATTAAAAATTAATAAGAATTCCACTGTCATCATTGACAAAACGCTTGCTTCATATGTTGTGGTGATATTGGTAACACAGATGTTTAACAATCCATTTAAACATGGGGTGACAAGACTGGAACAGTCAGCAGGCTTGCTCATTAGCAAAGGACCTTCAGTGCCTGTTAAAGGTTTGCCTGAAGTGTATTTATTATTTATCAAAACTCAAGCAGTTTCTACACAATTAAATAGCTGTCTCACTTACCATTTGGTTTCTATGTAATTGCTGTCAAGGTTTGTTAACATTTTCTTCGAAACATACGCGCTGTCGACACATATTTGCTGTTGCAGAGCAACAATTTTGAAGAAAATGGGATTGTGAGACAGTCTTATAATTAAAAAGCCCTTCAATGGCCAGAGTTCCACCACCGTTATGTTTCAGATGACTTCAAAATAACCAACCAGTCTTTCACCATGTGGTGACGGCAGCTACAAGCAGAAGATAGAGCACACTTATTACAGGACAATGAGTTGCAAGAAAACATTTTAGACTGCTTAAGGTGTGCTTAAGTTCAAATGTCACTCAGTACATGGTGTGATGTGGTACTAAAAAAGACCAAAAGTCAGGATTTCCACCAAGTTCTCATACCGTGGACAAACAAACTGCTTTTTGCCTTTATTATCCTGTGATGTGAGCAGTGGCCTAGCCATGGAACTGGAGATGGACAGGACCTTACCAATGTTAGTACACTGGCCACATCCAGGTCTGCGTATTTGCTTTCTGCATCAGGCAAAATGGGCCTTTAAACCCTTAAACCATGCAGGTTTTAAGGTCTAATATATGGATTCAGACAACCACTAAAGGCTGGGATATACCTGCTGTTACGTTCCATGGCTGCCATGCATTCCTAGCATTTGTTAGGCATGTAGGTCGCTTGCGTTGACGCGAGGCAACGTATCGTGTGCGCGGGTTGCAATATTGACTTGAATGCCAGAGGTGCTCATGTGAACAAAAACATGAATACAAGGTCACAATGGCGGATAGTTATGAAGAGCACCCTATGGACCGTGTCCGCAACTACAGCATCTTTATGATTTTTCCTTCGCGTTGCACAGGGATAAACGGCCATGCCTCAACCGTTGGCAACAGATTGGTAAACTGTTGATCTGTGTACAGTGGCTTAATTCACAAATATTCAGAATGTATATATATGAATGGATCTGCATGTGCTTTTACTCAGACAACAATTTAACTCTCTCTACACATGTTTGTTAACAATTAAAAGTACAATTACTGCACTAAAAATAATTTGATGTCAGAGGATTGGGATATTGTCCATAGTGAGGAAGATGTGGACATGGCAATACAAATTTATTGATATGTTTAAATCATTTTATTATAAAAAACTGTCCAATTAAAGTAAGTTATAAATATAAAACATGTTCATGGTTAACTAAGGGATTACAAAATGCTTGTAAAAAGAAATGTTATTAAATCAAGAACAAAAGAATCAGAAAATAGATATAAAACCTATAAAAACAAACAGTTAATAGAAATAATAAGCGCTACTATGTTAATTGAGAATAAGAATGATATAAAAGGTGTCTGGGACATATTAAACAAGCCAAGAAAAAATGGGACCAAGAAAATGATGTATCCAGAATATTTTACCGATAACCATGGTGATATTAATGATATGAATGAAGTAGTTACTAGAATGAATAACTTTTTTCATGAACGCCATGTGTGGAACACTGATGAAGAATAATCCTCACCCAATCTTTCTCTCAGCAGTAGAAGAGTTGGAGGTTAAATCACCTGTTAATAACTGTAATAACAAATTCTCTATGGACTGTGATGGTATTGATGTGGTGTTGGTTAAGAGAGTTATTGATGGCATCTCATAACCATTAACTTACACCTGCAGTTTGTCCTTCCAAACCGGCTCATTTCCACAGTAAATGAACATAGCAAAAGTAATACCATTATTCAAGCAAGGCAATAAACATCTGTGTACAAACTACAGACCACGGTTCCCACAATTTTTAAAAATCCTGGAAAAACCTTTTGACAAGAGATTAGAAAACTTGTTAAATAAATATGCAATACTGAACCAAAGTCAGTTTGAATTTGAATTTTGAATCACTGGCAATGATGGAAGTAACGAGAGATTATTAAATGCATTAGATCAAGGGAAACATGCAGTTGGTGTTGATACAATAAATCATTCAATACTCTTTATTTCATCATTTCCAACAAAATTGTTTTTAAAGTGTATTACCCCAAATTTAACCTTGGTCCTTAATTTTAGACATTCCAAAAGTAGCTCTAGTGAGCTCTACTGAGAACGGGCTGTTTCTATGTCTTAACCTTCATATGTTCGTTCCTGAGTTTGTCAGATGGCAGGCTCAGCTAGCCGGGGGAGCAGGTCAATGACAGTATCCACTACTGGAGGCAGAAGTTATTTCCCTTTGTGATGTCACAAGGGGAAAGATCTCAGATTCACCCGTTTGAACACACATTCGCTAAAAAGTGGAGCAAGCAAGTGAGAGAGGAGACAGAATTTTCTCATTTTTGGGCCTCATACACAGACTATGAGGGCACATGTGACTGTTAGAAAACCTTTAGAAAGTGAATTTTGCACAATATGGGACCTTTAAGAACCTGCAGCTGTGCAGCATCAGGGGGCTATACAGAGAATTTTACGTTGATGCTCAAATCTTTTTGTGACTGGTGAGTTAAACATTTATTATATAATTACTGTTTTAAACTTATGGTTGTTTTATGCCAAAAATACCATGAAATGTCTGGTTAGAGTAAAAATACCATCGTCTGTTGGTGGGTTCTCAATGTTTCTTGTTAGCAGCTTCTTCACAATGTGATGATGGATAAGGACATTTGTTCAGTCCTACCAGCTTGGCCTCATATCTTTTTCTAGCCTTAACACTGAGGGGATCAATGTAATTGGATGACATTATGGATCATTTTCTTTAAAAAACGATGGAGAAACCTTAAAACTATGAGAACATGTTGCACACTTCAACACGGATGCTGGACGACTGGCTCAAGTGCCAAACCAGAACAGTTTCAGTCATGACATCCTTGCGTACAAACCGATGTGAAACCATAACTGACCCTAAATAAAATCCCTTTAAGCAGCTCTTACCCAAGAAAACCAGACCTATGTGGATTTTGGTTCCATCTGGTTTTTAACCATAGAGAATGTGTTGTTCAGAGGAAGAAATTTGCAAGTTATCCTTCTGGAGACAGTACTGCTGGCACTCTAATGCGCACAATATTAGCCCTCATGTCACATAGCAGAATACATGGGCGGGGATTACAAGCACTTACAACACACCTCTGTGTCTTCGCACAGCTAATAATTGCTGCTTTACCAAGATTTAAAATGTCATATACTGAACCTTGAACCTAGACACAGCTTTAGGATTATTGAAGAAGACTTGAAGCAAATGAGCACAGGGTGCTTTGGGAAATGAAAGATTTAAATGTGTAAACATTTCTATAAGCATGCTGACACTGTGACAGTGGTTTAGTGAATTTATTGATGGGGAAATGTAAATTTGAATTAATTTAGAATTAAATCAATAAGCTTTTAAAAATCTATTTTCTTCTAATCCAACCTCATTCATATTCGCTTTGCCCCACAAAAATGATTCTTTATCCATTTCCCTTATATCTATCCTATAGGATCATTGAAATGTCCTTTTATATAACATGTTCTGCACCAATTTAGCAAAAGCATGTTTTCTCCAAGTTAAACTCTGGCATCACATTTATCTGTAGGCAACAGTGAAAGGTTTTAGTAGTGATCTTGAAGCCATCTATACGATAGAACAGGCAAATTCCTTAAAATCGTCCATATGGTTTACTAGCATATGCCATAAATGCAGCAGTAATATGCGATGAATATGCCACTAATGTGCTCTGATATTAGTACATCATTCCAAAGCCACCTCACAAGCAACCTCAGCATTCCTGCTAGCAATATACAATCCCTATCTATTTACTGGAGGCAAATACAGCGAGGCAGAATGGAAAAACATTAAAGATGGTTTGAGTCATCATTTGTTAAAGGCAGTAATACATTAAGGAGTGACATTATTCATCAGGAAGCGTGGCTGAAAGCAGAGAGAGCAGCCTCTTCTAATGCAGAATCCTTCATGAAAATGACAGTAAATCCATGTGCAGAATGGGAATTGGAGTGTGAGCGGATCGATCCATTAAGCCCGGGACCCCTGTCGTAAATGTACACATAATTATTAGCCGTTGATAGATTCCTGAATGCAACTATGGCGGCAAGAGACATCACTCACTGCTGTAAGAGGCACAAGCTGCTCTGTCAATAATCTACACAGACCCTCCTATAGGAAACTAAAACCCATATATTTCACTTAGAGCTGCTCGCAAGTGTTGGAGCCACTTCCATTTCTTATTGGCAGGCAGTAAAAGTGGACATGGATATATGGTGTGGCCTTTAGCAGATTTCGCACCAAGTAGATGCATAATGGGGATGTGAAAAGGGCAATTGGGAAGCCTTTAATTCATGGCAGGCCTCTATATTTATTCTTCTCCTTTTTTAAAATAATTGGGATTTCATAGATTAGAATACAGTTTGTGTATATCAAAGGTCCTGAACAGCGACCAGTACTGTCGGAGAATGCTCTCCACCAGTATACTAAAGAGAAGAATTGGGTCTATTGATGGATAATGGGTTGTACACCCATTTCAAGAAAATTCTCCTGAGAAATAGCTGGCTAACCTTTTGATAAATCAGGGCTTTGACCTGTAAGCTCATCCATTATCCACTCATCTGTTAAGTATAAGTATGTAGTTTAATGGGCTAAGACACACAGACAGTGGTGTAGCCAGACAATTACATCAAAGTGAGACAAACTCAATGTTACTTCCAAATAATGAAAAAAAAATGTTTTGTATTGGATGTCTTTTTTTTTATATAGTATAACAGAGCTTTTTATTTTTCTTTTCTTGTTTTTAATATCTAAAGCTAACTTGATCATTGAGCAGCATCATTGATAAACAAATATGCTTCCCTCATCCAATAACGTCGTTTTATAGGAAGATCATTCTGGGTTTTAGTCATTTAAAGGTACAGTGTGTAAGAAATACTGACATCTAGTGGTAAATATTGTAGAAATGATTTCAAATGCCAAGTATAGTTGTGAACGGATGGTGGCCATCAGTGGTCAAAATTTTTCTTAACCCAAACAGTCATCTAGCTCCTATCAAACAATGCTGGTTCTGCAGTTTTAAAGCTTCACACTCAGTTGTTTGTCCATTCAGAGACTCTGTAGTAAAAATAGTGACACAAAAATGGCAGCTGCCATGTATGTGGACCCACGACAAGTAGATATTAATGGATCATTCTAAGCAAATAAAAATACAACAGTTACTTTAATAAAGTGATTAAATAATAATACACACAGCAAAATATATAAAGTATATTATATTATTATTATTATATTATTATATAGTATATTATAATAATTTCAACTGTAATAGAAACAGTTTTTATAGATATGTTCAATTTTTCTTTCATTTACCTTTAATTTTGTTACACGCTGCACCTTAAAGTTTAAAAATTGTAACATTTCAAACCCTTTTCCATGATGGGAAATACACCCCCTTCACTGGTTCACAGCAATAAGTGCAGCATTTTTACATTAAATAAATTGTCTAATTGTTAGACACCTGTTTCTGCTTTCAGACAGCTGAGACACTTCAATGTCTGCGCCAAGATGTTTCAGATCTTCGATCAATCTGCTTTGCAGCATCTGTCGGGGCAGCAGAACCAGAACCAGAGACCATAAGAAACTGATCCTGAAGTTCTGGTTCTGTTCTGGGGACTGATCTGGATCCTGGAGCTGATTATCCAGCTGCACAAGCTGCTGGACATGATGGATAGTTTTTCACATCCTTGACACAACACAGTGAGAAAACAGTGTTCAGTCAGAGGCTTCTTCAGGGCCAAAGGCCAGAAACTATCACCTTTTGGAATAAGACGCCATTAAGTCTCAATTATATCTAAAAAATAAAAAACTAACACACACAGTTTTCCTCAGGGGAAAATTTTGTTCTTTTCATTTGAAATCATTTAATTTCAAAAATACTGCACTGAACCAACACAGATATCAGAGTGTGTTTGCTGATATGAAATACAATATGCAAAATTTATTTGTAATACCTACTTATTTTGCAAAATGGCACAGGTCTCTACTTCATTGTTCAACCACCAATGCTGCTAAAATAGGCTGACAGGGACATGCCAAACACTGATCCTAGAGTGGAACGTTTACATTTATTTGCAATAGCTTAGCTTTTCCTGCACGCTTGGAAGTGCTGACAAGAGGAGGGGAAATCTGCAACTTACAGAGCTTTTCATTCCTCTTTTTTCAAATAGTTGTTGAATCTTTTTTTTTTTTTGCTTTCCTGACATCATATGAAGAAAAAAGGGATGTGGTAATTTGTGAAAAAGTGAATCTGCAAAAACATGGAAAAATCCATCAACGTGTTGGGAAACATGATTTTAGTTTGAAAAGTCGTATTTTTTTATTGAACGAGTGTTTTTCCCATGAAAATGTTGCCTGAGAGCTGCTACAGTAAAAACTGCACTATGGGTGGAGGTGAGTGAGACCATGTTTGCAGACTAATTATGCAGCTACCTCGCACTGGCTAAGCTGCACACCGGGTCATCCCTGTGGGCTTATTAGAGTTCAGGGTTGTGGTTAAGGTGGGATCCGAGGTCTGGGGAAACACACGCCGAACAATTAAACCCTACATTAATTATTTCCACAGCCAAGAATCTCAAAGAGAGACACGGAGTGATGAAGCCAAAGCCACTGAGAGAACTCTGGTACCAAAACGGCTCCTTATGGACACATATGACACATAATTCAAATGGTGAAAAAGTGTCTTAATAACAAATATGCAAGTAGAAAAATTAAATGCAGCCCCCTGCTTCCAAATAACACTTAAATGAGATGAGTGCTCGCATCTATATCCATAAACACACAAACATAGTGTAGTAGCTGGCCTTGGATGCTGCAGAGGTGCAGCATGCTTTTCATTAACCAGAGCCATGCAAGGAGATAGCCTTAATGAAATGTCTTTATTCTGTCAAATGGATATGGATGAAAAGTTAGAGTAATAGTCTTTGGGAAACAGCAGGGAATTGGAAAAATGCAAAGTACACACATACACACTCACATTTACCCACATCCCCATTGTCTGCCTCTCCCATAGACCCAGATGCACCCTGTACATCAGTTTCTTGGAGGCACACAAAAAAAAAAAATTATAAAAGTCCCTTCCTTTTGTAACTGCTGATGCAAAGCTGGGTTGCAAATTTGACCGCAGTGGGATAGAGACAGAATGCAGGAGGAGACCGAACAGCTTGGGGATAAATGCTTACTTAAGCAGGTATGGAAACTAACATCTTAATGATAATGAATGTCTAAGAACAGCATTAAAGAAGCTGTCACATGCTGCTAGCTTTCAGTTTAAAACACTGCAGCAGCACTGTGAGTTCCATCTTGTTTAGACCCTGTCAGGCGGTCATTTTCCTGCATGTGTGAGCAGAAGGCGATATGCTTCATATTACGGATCTGGACAGAAATCAGATGCAGAACATTTTTGTTTGTTTTTTCCAACATTTATAGTACAAAACAAAAATGAAAGCAGGGGAATCAATGTAGAACTCTATCTTTGCAATGACATACACATGCAGCTGCTTTCTGGGAAAATAAAAAAGCAGCTTTGTGAACAATTACTATACTTGCTAAATTCACTCTCAGAGCTCAAATATTTCCCCCCACAAACAGAAACATGACTTCAAAGCAGAAAGCATGTTCATCTTTTCCCATCTATTTTTAAAAAGCTTATAAAACCTGGAAACATTATAAGTATTTTATAAACCAAACGGAAATCAAAGGTGCAGCAGCAATGAAAGGAACCCCTGCTCTGTTTCCTTGCATCACCAGCAATTCGGGAAAAGAAACGTCACTTATACACACTAAATGTTACCAGGATGCACCATATACACCTGCAAGAAGTCTGAACTATACAGAGATCATCCATTCACACTAAAAGAGAAACAAAGCAACATTTGCTTCTAAGCAAATAATTTTTATTTGCTCAGAAGCTTGTGTGCAGTTTATGGTTGAGGGGTAAAACAAGGATAAACCATGCAGAATATATTAAATTACCACGTTCCTCTCTAGCCTTAAAACTATCACTGACAGTTCTAAAGGTGTTTCAACATGTTGAATAAGTCATTCAGCTCCGACTAGGGACCACAAGGATAAGTGTCCGATATCGTGTCATTTCAATGGGTAAGTTTTGTGTTTGCAGACATCATAAATTCTGCTACAATACAATCTGGATTTGATTAAATTTAGTGATTGATATGAGACGACATCACATGCAGAGTGGATGTCAGTTTAGTGTAAAGCAGCTGGGATGAGGATAAGCACCTCCAGGACCTTGCTCTGCCAGAAAAGGGTGGAAGTTGGAATAAATGGAAGGGTGGGGGAGTTCAAGTACCTCAAGTGCTCATGTGTGAGGGAAGAATAGAGCGGAAGACTGACAGGCCGATTACATCAAAAATGATGCAGACTCTGCATACGTCTGTCCTAATGAAGAAGGAACTGAAATGAAAGGTAAAACTCTCAACTTACAGGTCATTATATAGTCCTATTCTCACCTATGCTCACCAGCTGAGTAGTGACCAAAAGAACAAGGTCATAGGATAAAAGCGTCCCAAATGCTTGTATCCTGGGAGAAGGTCCCAAGGAAGGACGTGCTGGAGCAAGGGTCACGTTAACTGAACATTTTCTGTTGTTGACCTGTTGGCAGAAAAATCTGAAGGACAATTTTAGAAATTGGGGATATTCACCCCTGAACACTTGATAGCGAGTGAGCATATTAATTAGCTATTGTCTCTCTTGATGCATGACCTCGTTAGCTTCACTGCGGGTCCCAGACCAGTGCAGCCGAACCACTGGTGCAGGAGGAGTGCATGTTGTGGAATTTCGAGTGCTTGCAGGATCAGGAAACCTGTCGTTCAAAGTTTTGCCGACTTCTGATCACTTCACTTAAAGAAATGTTCCCTGATTTCAAAACTTTCAGTCTCCAGTGTGGTGGCTGTGCACGGATTCAGCCTCCAAAACAACATCAAAACAGCCATGAGAAGTCATCTGTCCAAGATAAAAGTCCAAAACCTCATGATACCAGCCTCTACAGCAGTCCTGCTGGAGAAATTTTATCACACACAAACGGTCCTGCAATTCAAGTCCATGCAGACCTGGGGAAAGGTGTGAGACTGTGCGTTCAGGCCACAGCAGGTCATCTGTTCATGTTTTAATTTCAATCATTTAATTTAATTGTTTATGTGTAGCTACACAGGTTTTTGTCACTGCTGAGAAGGTATGTGTATTTATCTGCTTGATGTATGATCGCACGGTGTGGATTTTCTGTTCAGCTTGTTCAAACTGAATATTAATTAAAAATGAATGGAAACTAAATGCTATTGAATATGACATAATTATTGTATAAAAAATTAAAGTGACGGGTAAAATTACCCATCTAGGTCTGGAGAACCTGGGTTCAAGTCCCTGGCATGGCAACTAAGGTAAAAACCACTGTGGGTCCCTGAGCAAGGCCTTTAACCCCTGGCTGCTCCCTGGGCACCGGAATCGGGCAGCCAACTGCTCCTAGCAGCTAGGATGGGTCAAAATGAGAGAAAGAATATCCCCAATGTGGGACTAATAAATGATTACAAAAAAACAAAAAACAACTTAGATTATCATGGGATTTTCATCACCATGTCAGTCATAATGACAGACAACAAAAACGTCTAGCACAACCTCTGTGCTAAAGGGACAATGTGTCTCAGCTGGTCTGGAAACGTCTCGAGATTTCCTCTGAAGATGAGCTGGAGGAGGTGGTCGGGGAGAGGGACGTCAAGGCTTCTTTGCTTAAGCTGCTGCCTCCATGACCCAACCTCAAATAAAAGGCAGAAGATGGATGAATGGATGGATACTGTGTCCCTTGGTTAATATTATTAATGTTGATGAAGCTACTGATGTTAGTGTAGATGACTGGATTGTTACACCCCTGTGTGTTACATACAAAGACGATAAATACCTTCACCAACGTTTCCGATGGTCTGTTGTCAGCTTGGTGCATTGGGGCCTTAAAGGCTGCAGCATTTTATTTTGTGCTTAACATTTTCAAACCTCTTTAATTTGTCTATGTGGTTAAAATAAAACTTGAACAATAGGACTGCACTTATTTTTTAATTTATTACCTGGATAATTAACACACACAGATACTATTTAAAAATGTCGAGTAATTCTGGTTTGGTCAAGAATAAAAAGTTTTAATTCAAGGTCAGTATTATTCAGTTTGATAAGACTTTAATGAGTCAAGCTTTACTGTGCAAAGTTATTTTATTAGAGAAGCCAGCGGGCATATGCAGAGCGTCTGTTTTTACTGTTCCAATCAGCATCTGCACCATCATGTACACATCAGAGATGTTTTCCAGTCAGATGGTGCAGAGAGATCAGAGCCTCGGACAGCCTCTGCTGACAGTGTCTGAATGGATTTTCTGTGCATTACCTGCTGCATTATGTCCACTGATGGAAGACGGGCGCAAACTCCTTTCTTAAGTGAAAGTATGAGTATGTGTTGCCTTTGTGACAAGCTAAAGTGCTATCACATTTTATATGCCAGTTTTGACATCAGCCTTGCTTACATTAAAATCAATTCTCCAGCAAGACAGGGTCTGTCTGTGTTGTGTTTACTGCAGCATACTCAATTAATCTTCAAACCAAATAACTTGGACTTTTGTGGTTTCTACAGCCCTAAGAGTCCAAGAACCACCAAGCTAGTTCTGTGGTTAGGTAGCAAAAACAGTTAAAGCAGACTGGAATTTAATAATGCTTAACAAAAGTAGTCAGTGTAAATGCTTTCTAAGGAACTGAGCTCCACTCTCTGACAGCTGCAACTACTCAGGTCGTAAGGAAAAGTAAACTCACTGCTAAGAAGTGTTGCGAGACTACCACAGATTTTTATCTGTAGCATTAGCATGAATAACACTGCCGTTGTATGAATAGAGCACCTTTCAGATAATGACTGCATAAGAATTGCATTGCATAAAAATAGCTTAACTACAATAAAAACATGGACAAATGGATGCCCTTTTTCTGGATAGAAATCTTTCATAAGAACTTGATTTGTTTCTTTTTATTTATTTATTTATTTTTTCCTCCCCTTTTTTACCCCACTGCAGACAACATGAGACTGCTGGCTCTGATTGCTGGAGAAAATGTAAATTACTGCTATTATTTTGGGCCATGTGCTAATTTTGGCTAACTTTTGGAAGTCATTCTACCATATCTTGAACAAGTATTCAGTTAACATCTTTACCTTTAGGATGGATGCTATTTTTTCAGGTACACTCCAGGAAGGAGGAATTCCAAGGATAGCCTCAGGTAAATAACATTATACACTAGAAGTAACTCCTCAACTTAGCTCAACTGGAGAGTGAACAGACATAGTCATTAATGAAACAGAGAAAATGACACATTCGCTTAGATTGTACCTAAAAAACATTGCCATTATTTGGATTTCATTAAACCACAAAAGAAAAGGATATGTTTGTGTAATGCTTGTAATGATGCACAGAGTTTTTTATGCTGCCTTCTATTGATGCCTAAAAGAGTTAATTAGAGAAGACCCTAATTTTTCCTGCTTTTTTTTCTTCCCCCTTGTAGAGGTAAGAAAAGGAAAGGAAATATGCATGTATGTAGCTTTGTTGTACATTCATCTCAAGGCATGATGAACTGCAACATATTTTCATGCTTGATGACCTGCTGCAGAGGTTTTTATGCTTTCCTATTACAGTTTTGCTGAAATTGCTTTCAAATTAATAATTCTAATACACCAATTAGGCACATTATGCTAATGTTATCTTTTGTTGCTTCTAATTTTCAGCACTACTTGATCTCTTCTATATAAACCATAAGAATATGGTGTTGAACCACTTTGCATTTGTTACAGCTAAATGCTTAGAAAAATTACAATTACGGCTCTAGAAATTGGGTCTTAGAGTTGGAGTGTAGTGTGAGCAGCTGAAGGTAGCGTGATCCCTATGCGTGTGTGTGTATGAGTGTGTGTCTGGGTGCTATCAGGGAAATGGTCAGTGACAGTGGGTCTTGTTTGTGCTTGTCCTGTGATGCTGGAGCTAATCCTGCTGGCCCAGCACAGTGCGAGGGCCTCATTAGAGGTGCCCAGTCAACAGAACAATAAACATGCCAGTCAAGCTAACTCCTCTTGTCAAGTTGTTAATGGTGTGGGATATACAAGCTGGCGGCTAGGAGAGGCTTTTGCTCTTGGGGGCGGAATAAATATCAAGTCCCTTGAGGTGGGTTGAGCTGAAACTGGAGGTCTGGCAATGGATGAGGAAGTGGAGCACTGATCAAGAGAGTGAGGAAAAATGGGAATTATTTTTCATGCTGAGGGGGATTGTGGGTAGGAACTATGTGGTGGCTACTGGATGGAAAAAGTGTCCTGAAAGATCAGGGAGAGTTTGTTTCATCAGGTTTCCCTGTATGTGAATGAAAAGAGAGTCCTCCAAAACAGATGGGGGCGCCAAAATGTATCAATGGTTAGTAGACCATGTTAAAGCTAAACGCCTCCAACTAGGACTTTAATAAACAATGTGTTTTCATCATGTCACTGTAGGTTTTATCAACAGTTGATCATTGTTTTTGTCAATGAAAACCAGACAATAACTGAATAATTATGAGGAAACTTAATACCTTGTACTTAATACCTAAATGACCTAGGTTTCGCACAAAGGACTGGGCAGTTCATCCATTGCTGAAACCACAGATCCATTTAAGTGGTCCTCAAAAAGCGCCTCCATAGAAAATTAGTTGCCACTTGCTGAGGGCAGGCCCTGACCCAAGGTGTTAGAGCTGCAACTGGAGGTCGTCCTGCAGACGTTCTGCGGGAAAGTTAGTCGATGTTGAAAAAACTAATCATTCAACAGCACCAGCCCAAGAAAAAAATATCATATACTTTCATATTAAACTTAAAATTTTTAGATAACTTCCACATGTCAAATACTAAAACACAATATTCAGAGACTAAATGGAAAGGAAGAAAAACAGGGAAAGGATTTCATAGGGCCTAGTTATTTTTCTCCTGAGGCTGAAAATTGCTTGTAGTGGTTGTGTTAGTATGTTCACTGTATGCTTAGCTCTAGTAAATAGTTGCAATAAAGGGACTGACCTGTCTGCCGTTTCGACTGAGAACCCCTATAATTAATCATTGTTCCGACTTGGAAAGATTCAATTATAACTGATCAAAAATGGTCATTTCAGTCCAACACAACTCCCAACATGAATTCCAGAGGTTATTTCCTCCTGGGTGATGTGAACAACAAAGGAAGAAACTCCCTCATCAATCTTCCTGGCAGCTATAAGGTCTTCCTAATGTTCTCATTCTGGTCTATCAGACCACGTGTCCCTGCGTCTCCTGCCATCATGCTGTTTGAATGCAAAGCCTGGTACACATTCAAAGATGCTGCCACCCAGGAGAGCCACATCAATCCTGGAGGGTAGGCATCATCAGCGATGTATGATTAATGATGTTAGAGTAAATAATAAAATCTTTCCCTGGCAAGAAACTCAGAATAAGTGGAGCGGTCAGGGCTCCATCCTGAGCCAAATAAGCCATCTTCCAGCCAGATGATAAAGAAGCTTGCAGAACATCCATTATGTGGACATTTAAATACAAAACTATAAATGTTTCCCTGGTGAGTTGGAATTTTTTGGTTCGGATCTGCTACTGTTGTACAAACCAGACACATCAGTGGTTATCAGTCATATACTGGCACATGTTCCTGCTACGTTTTCCATCAAATGCGCTGATTTAACTTCAAGTTGAAGTTGATATAATAGTCATGTGTCCAGTCACGTTGCAAGAGTTGTAAAAATTCCTGTTTACCAATTGAAACAAAGCAAGCTCTAGATGAAGGTGGGCTATCTGGATCTGGGAAAAATGTTAGCGGGACCCCCCTGCTATGATTAGAGGGTTTTCTATAATGACCAAAAAGTTCAATTACTGTCCCCTTATGGGTTCTTTTATTTTCTTTTTTCATATTCATCCCATTTTTTAATAAATTATTTCATAGAGCACTGAGGGATTTTCTTTTCTTTTTTTTTTCACTTCTTTTCTTAACCTGTCTTGTCAGGCAAGCAGAATGGTAGTCTGCCTGCTGTACTGTGCCGAACTAATTTGCTTTGCCAAGTGGAGGCTCATAAGTATAAGACTCATCTTGATAGTCTGATTCTTTTATTTATTTATTTACTGTTATTTATTTACTTTGAATCATGGAATCTATGTAATCT
>JBAMHW010000024.1:24932239-24943311 GCA_037177495.1 Rhadinocentrus ornatus | reverse complement strand
AGTAAATAAATAACAGTAAATAAATAAATAAATAAAGGAATCAGACTATCAAGAGGAGCCTTATACCCATAAGCCTCATCTTCGCAAAGCAAATTTGTTCGGCACAATACAGCAACCAGACTATCGTTCTGCTGCTATGATGCTGGACACGACAGGTTTAAGAAAAAAAAAAGAAATGAAACTGTGTAACCCCAGGCCAACATGAGAAGAACAACATGCATTTTGAACAGTCTCTAGACTCTCAGTTGCATTCAAAGACATGCGGTCCATAAATGAAACAGTAAGTGCAACGATGCTAAACTTCTTTGCAAGCAACCACCGGAGAGCGGGATGGCAAAGAGATGATTCGGCCAGTAGAGACGTCCCTCTAGCTTTAGCATAAACAACCACACTGCTTCTGCAAATCCTTGTGTCACAACTGTAATATAATATCATTCCTTATTTATTTCCAGTAGCATAAAAATCTAGCCACCAGAATAAATGATCTAAACTTAAAACTATGAAAAAGGTTGCAGCTTTGAGGCTGGATAGCTCTGCAGATACATAAAGCCAGTTATTCTTCTGCAGTGGGGAAGAAATGCGCTATAGAAGTGGTAAAAGAGCAAAAGGAAAACTTCATCTTACATTTTTCAACTCGTAAAATTGTTATTAGGAGATGTTGCTGCACAGTTAATATCTCTTCATCATTAATAGAAAGGAGTGAAAAGTGACACGTGTAACAGTCACTGAGCCAGTATGGTGACCAGAACATAGGAAAACAACCGCAATGGAAATCTGGTGAGTGTTATTCAGTAAGCAGGTTAAGGTTAAATTTGTGAATAAGTCAGAAATAATTCTCTGACATGCTTGTCCAGCTGTTTCCAACACCAGCATTCAGAGTATAAATTTAAAGAGTTCATGTGACACCCTAAGCAAGCAGCTTAGACTGAGACAGGAACTAATGACAGTCCCTAACCTGCTCCGTCTCAATCTTTCTGTTCTGATGTTTGATTAATATTTTCAGTTTTGATCAAAACTATTGGCTTGTTGATCAATGAATGAATATACTGATGTAAACTTAGCAGAAAACCAGTAGTTCTAACAGCGGCAACCACCAGACCACTGGTGATAAACGAGTGTTTAGTGGATTATTTCTTTATTATAACGATATTATTTGGTAATAAATCTCATACCATTGGAAAGTCTGTTTCTCTTTTATGTGGAGCTACGTTTATGAGGAGAATGAATTTGTGGGATGAGTAGCAGAGTTGGGTATGTGAGTTGCACCCATGAAAAACTGTCCACATCTTTTTTTGATCTGACAGGTAAGTTTTCAAACCACCTAGGAATGGCGTACCCTAACACAGATTCAGTGAAAGCTCTGTTAAAAGTCAACACGAAACCAGACACAAAACAGTCGGCTGAGAAAATGTAGGCGCTGGTGGATTCTTGCGCCGACAATTTGCCACTTGAGCAAATGTATGACTGTTAGGCTGCAACCTCCACCTGACCTGGAGTCCACCAGCATCTTCACCAACTTCTCATTGCTGTAATAAATAATCCACCAGACACTAGTTTTCTTACTTTTTATTCTAGGTTTATTTCATCGCATACTTGAAACAACTGTAGATGTAAATTTGATGATATTCTAGATAAACCAAAAGTCATATATGGACTTCAATCCTATTTATAGTCATAAATGTACAGTAAATCTACCACTTTCAGTCAACTGTACCCTGTACTGTAACCGTATGGCATCTATAGGAGTGTGACGTACATTTAAACATCATTGATATGTCGTGTTGGAAGCCTTCAGTGTCTGCTGGAGTTTTCAGACTCCCTCTTCCTCTGTATGCCACTTTACATTCACTATGCACGCTGCTGTTCTGCCCCCATAAGCAAAATGGAGATTGTAACATGCCGAGGGATGCTGCTTAATCTCCACATCTCTGAGCAACACTTATACAATACACAGCTTCTGCTATGTGCTGACATTCCCCCGCAGATCCTCGAAGACATAAAGAAGTTTTATCATCTCTGAGTCTTGCCACAGATATTGTTTTATTCACTCATCTTTACTGTAAAAGCTCAAACAGGAGGCGTGCCGATTGACAAAATGAAACCCTTTTCTTTTAAAAATCTTGTAGCAGCTGTAAACCTCTGTCTGAGCCGACATGTCTTAAACTCTGAGGGAGTTTAACACAAACTATTTATTTTAAACAGTGTAAATCTTACAGGAATACAAGCATCAGCAATTTACAATAGCTACTTTGCACACACGCTTTACTGCACCGCTGTCACCCCCACCGCCTTCTCCGCCCGTACACACAACAGAGCTGCTGAAACACTAATACATAAACAACACAGATTTAGAGCTTTTTTACTGTGCTGAGCTCAGAAAGGCTATGTGACTTACATCATAATTTGTAATCCCTTCAGCTTCAGTATCAATAAGAGACCGAGTTATCCACGTTAAGATCAGAGCATCACTGACTCCTTAATATCTGTGGAGTGTAAACTGAGCTTTGCTTCCTGAAGTGTGCAAGATGCTGCAGTTCAGAAAACACGATGGCTTATTGGCAGGTTGAATGCACACTGATGAGGAAGAACAAACGCTGCATATTTGGAGAATTACTGATAAGTATGAAAGACAAGTAGTGTGTGCTGTGTAAGTTAAAGCTGTGTTTTCTTAGTACATAACCCACTCAAAGTGTGTAGTCGGGAGGGGAGGCGGTGTGTGCCGCCTAACTGGCAACAGCTCCACAGGTCAAGTGTTTTTGCTTGATCACCTGCTTTTACAGCTGTTTAGAAAGGCTAATTTTCTTCCTACGCAGAGCCCTGGAGGTGAAATCTTAAAGGATCCAGCCACAGCCAACTCCAAGCGGGCGTTGCAGCAGCCAACAAGGAAATAATTAGTGTTATGAGAATACATCAGCCTACATCCGTACATCCATTTAATGATCAACACGCCAGTATCATCAACCCAAACTGAAGAACTGGCCCAAGCATGTCTGTTCTAATCATTTAAGACATTCATCCATTTTCCTTGTAATATAAAAATTTCTTAATTTCATTTCTTGAGGAACATTCTCATATCTTAAAATGTGACGATGTTTTGGTATTTTAGTTGCTTTCTGTGATTTGATCTGAAAGGAAATGATTGCGTTAAATCGTGATATTTGCTGGCTCAAACATTAAATTATCTGCTCTCTGCTGTGAAATTCTATCATTTAGTGATCATATCTGTGATGTACATCCTTTGAAACTGTGAACCTGTGGTTTGGATCCTATTCTGATTTTACAAGCAAAAACTGGAATCTAAGACGCTGGATCGAAATGACATCGCTGCAAAATTTGTGATTTCAGCAAATTTTAGATTGTTAGCAGTTGGATGGATTTATTCTATCATGATCTGACTTGTGATATATACCTCTACTACAAATAAGAAATGAGCCAAAGAGATAGAATCTAAAGTCTAAACCCTGAAGGTTTTCCTTCCTGTTTTCCTTCCTTTCCACGTTGCCCACCTCCCAGGATGGAGGACGGAATCAAAGTCCCGTTGGTTTCCTTAGCTAGGTTATTATTTTCCATGAATTGATTTGCATGAACACTAATGATCACATTCATGCACTTCATATGCCAGAGTGAATTGGCATGAATTGGTAAAATGCCCTGAGACGACCGTGAATGGACACTATACAAATAAAAAAAGATCCCTTAACTCATCAAATCATATCAAATTTGTTTAGAGCCCTTTTCATGCACAAAGCAACACAACGTGCTGTAAATAATATAAACAAATTATTCATATTAAAAACAAAATTTCCAAGCCTTCATATGCCAGAGTAGATAACAGAAAATGAAAACACCTCATAGTAGTGTCTTTCACACACACTCACACATACACGCAGACACATACAAAGAAAGCGCATGTACATTCCCCCCACCCGCCCATACCCCATTCTGTACCAACATGACCTCCATCTCCAGTTACTGTCTCTTAACATGAATGTAAGTATGAAAATAATTTAAAAATAAAAACATCTGGCTTGATGCTGCTGTGAGGAAACTATATCTTGGGGATCCAGTCACACTGTAAGCCAGCCCACCCATGACCACAGAGGACGCCAGCCTAGGAACCAATCAGGTCCCAGGCCGGGTCCACACCACAGCCACAGGGCTGCAGTGCAGGACCCACAGCCACCGAGACAAGGGCAGTAACCATGGCAACAACCCTGCAGGTAGTGCTACTGTTGTGAAGGATCCCAAGGAGGAAAACACTGGAGTTAAACGGTTAAACAAGATTAAATAAACTTATAAACAATAAGAACTGATAAGAGTGACAAGAATAAAAATATAGATAAAAGATTTCAGGGAAATAGTAAAATACAGTAAAATAAAATAGCAAGAAGGAGTTTACAAAAAATGTACTTGGGTAAAACAAAACAATAAAACTAAAGAACTTTAGACTGTGACAATGAGGTTTAAAGGTTTATGGAGCAGGGTTGTTTGGGCTGAAAAAAAAAAGTTATGTGATCAGTGTACCTAGCTCATGGAGAGGAAGCTGATATTGATTATAGGTGAGGGCTAAACCAAATGACAGGGATAAATATAAACTGGAGCAAAAGGCAGATTTTTCCAATTATGGTGGAGTGAAGGTTGGGCGTCACCCTCTGATTGAGGAGGAGATGGAAGAGTGTGAAAAGAAGTTTGCTGTTGTGGAGCGAGTGGAAACCTCTGTGACTGACAGCTTCACTCTGACCTGAGCTATTGAAGGATTTAAAGGAGGTGAGAAAAGTGACTGCACCCATCATCACAGGGTTACTGTCAGCCGAGAGGAATATTTTTCAATTTCACTCTTTTTTTTCCATTCGCCTGGTTCTTTAAGATCGCCCACCCCCTCTCTCCATCCAACTTTCAACTCTATTTATCCCCTCTGCTCTCTTTCTCTTAACCTGCACTCGGCTGCCTTTGCTTTCATCTCCTCGCCTGGTCCAACTCGGACTTGACTTCCCTCCCTCTACTCTCCTCTTCAGTTCTTCCCAGCCCATTTCCTTTCTTTCATCTCCCCTTCTCTGCTTTCATTTCTTCTCTTTCACGTCCAAACCTCTTTGTTTACATTTCCTTTTCTTCCTTTTTTCTCCTTTCATGTTTTATTTCTTCATTGTTCCCTTTGCTCTTCATCACTTTATTTTTCCATTTTCTTTTTTTCTACTGCTGCCCTCCCTCCTGCTCTTTCCTTTTTATACTTCTTTCCATTTACCTTCCTCCTCCTCTTGCCTTCTCGGGTGTTATTCCTCATTCCTCATCTTGTCTTTTTTCTTTTCATCTGCTTTCTTACTTCCTTTTGCGCGTCCCTCATTCATTTCTCTATCTCCTTTCCTTGTTTCCTTTCCTTCAGTCTTTTGTCTTTCACATTCTTTCTCTCTTTGTCCATTTGTTTCCCATTTGGTTCTCCCATTCCGTTTTCATTGATGTTCTTCTTTCATATGTTTTGTTCTCTCCATCTCTTCTCTTGTGTTCTTTCTTTTCCCTTCCTTATTTATTTATCTTTCCATCTTTCTCCCACTTGTTTCCCTCCCTCCTCTATCCACTTCTTTCTAGATTTGCTTCTTATTTTCATGGTTTTTCTTTTCTATACACTTCTAACCCTGTTTTTCTTTCTATATGTTTTCATTTAAGTTTCCATTAATCCCTTTTATCGTCTTTTTTTCTTTTCTTATTTTCCTCCTTTCTTTCTTCATCCATCCTCCCATCTTTCTCCCATTTGTTTTTATCCACTCCTTTCTGAATTTGCTTCTTATCTCCTACTTTTCTCTTTCTTCTCTTTTCTCCACTCTTCCCCTCCTGATAACTCCTCCTCATCCTCCTTTCCTGTCAGTCAGTAGATGGTAAATAAAGGGGAGGTTATGAGGGCCATCCTGTCAGAACCCCATCCATCACAGTAGCACAGTACAAACAGCTGCCACTGTGAGCACACTGTGTGTGTGTGTGTGTGTGTGTGTGTGTCGGTGTGTGTCGGTGTGTTGGTGTGCGTACGATTTTTTCAAAGATCACATTAGTAATTGACAGAAAGTTTAGAAAATCGTAAATGTAATGTCTGAACATCAGCTCAGCATGTTTTTCTTCGCTCTGCTGAAACTGAATTAAATTTTCTCCGCCTGTCTGTGTGTGTGTGTGTGTGTGTGTGTGTATTTGCAGGCCTGCTGAGCTCTTCCAGCCATTCTTGACAGTGAGCACTAACACCACACATGCATTTGTCCTCAGCCTTTCTCCCAACACGATCTGTATGAGACACATTCAGAGACAGAGGAGACTCTGGTCCAGCAGCAAAGCAGACTTATTAAACTATAAAAACGTGTCCATGAAAAACTGCAATGTCACATCTGGGAGGTCTTCACACCTGCTCTTCCTTCTTTAGTTCTTTTTGTCCTTTTCCACCATTTATCTTTTATTCATCCTTTCATTTCCTCTGCTTTTTTCCCCTCTGTCTCCTCTCATCAGTTTTTCCTCATCTCGTCTTCTATGCATCCTGTCCTCATCTTTCATCTGTCCTTTCCTGCCCTCTTCCACTCTGTGCATCGTCTCCTCCCCTATCCTCTTCTTCTGTTTCACCATTTTCTTTACCCCTTCATACTTTCATCTGTTTCCTTTCACTCACTGTTTTGTCATCTCTTTTTCTTTCTTTCATTTCCTTTAACTTGCACCTTTCTTCCTGTTTCTGTTCCTTCTTTTCTCTTTTTTTCTCTATCCGAGGATCTGATCTGTGTCTCTACACAGATGTGGAAATGTTGGACTGTTATCAACTAATCAAAAGCTTAACTTTCCAGATGTAAAGCAAATTAGTGAAACATTGTGTATAAGGTGAATGAGAGACACACTCCCCATCCACTATATTATGTCCACTTGTCAGCGTTTCTCAATCCAGGTCCTGAGATCTCTCCAGTCAGTAATCAGTCCAGTGTTGGACTTTTGCTCTGTCCCTTGCTCTGTCTCCTCTGATAATGTCCTCTTTGCGTTCTTTACTAAATCAGCCATGGTGCATGTTTAAGTGCCCGTGTGTGGATATCGTTGCGAATGCCTGACACAGTGCCATAAAGCAAAATTCAGCAAAGTGACATTGTGTCCCTCACAATGCTGGGGGGTCCAGGAATGTACATAATGCCACCATGTCATCACAACTAGTCAAAACAGCTTCAAGGTCAGAAAGTTGCATAGTGCTAGTTTAATAAGTTGTTTTTTAAGTAACTAAAGAAACCAAAAGTCCATCAAATCTTCTCTTTCATTCTGTAGCGACTATCAAGCTCTACCATTTTAGTCGCTTTGGGTGGGGGGGGATCCTGGTGATAACGCGCTTGAATAAAACAATGTCCAAACTGCAACGCAAGTTTGGGGTGTGTTCCCATTTATTCAACAACCATGAATAAATGATCTGAAATCCACAATGGCACCCGGTGTGATGTTATCTAGCGTTTGTAAGACACGGTCTTGAAGTGGTAAAAAAACTGTACAGCCTCCCATCACCCAGCCACATGTTCACTGTTACCTTCATACCTAAATACACTTCCTCTTAACCCCGCCACCAATGGCAAAAGGAAAAATGGGTCACATGTGCCGTTTCAATGTAAACAAACACCACCTGAACCAAACACATAAAAAGAAATAATGGCTCCTACACATTCTTTCCTCCATCCTGAGCTGCATGAAGAGACAGATAAAAAAAAAAAAACTCCATCAGAACCAGAACCAGGAAGGGCAGCAATCTACCTGGACTGGCCTGGAATGAAATCTAAATCATTTTGTGGTAGAATTTGGTATTGAATAAGAATATTTTATTATGATTAGACTTAACATGAAAACTCCTGGCACTGTGCTGTCTCCATCATGAATAAATGGATTATTGTAAAGCTACTAGCTACTTGAAGTAGCACTGTACAACTTCCTGATGTTTTGATAGCATAGTAAGATTTATTATGTATATACCTGGAGACCTGGAGCTGCCGTTGATGTTCAGCAACCTGAGGCTGAGAAACCGTATTTCACAACTTTTTCTCTGGGACGCTGCATCATGTTTCAGCTTATTTTACGCATCATGCCACACATTAGCAATTTGATATCAACAAACTGATTGTTTTGATTGCGCACCATGGATAATTCATCCAAGAAATGCAAGAGGAAATTATCAGAGGAAGATTTTTACTGGAGAAAATGGATGCAAGATGGATGCTACATTAGGGAACACCACAGTCCAAAAAATGGCCAAACCTCAGAAGGTTTTTAAACAATTTTTTCTTTATACTATTATACCAGCAGTGACACTAGGTTGAAACAAGCTTCCAAGTTTTCCTGGTAACATCCAATTTTTATTTGGAAGGTCAAAAGATAATTTCCTGCAAAGATAAGGAAAACTGAAGCATTTTGTTTCTGTGTGTACAGCTTTGTGGGCTCTAAGAAATCAAGTAGAGATAAAATGTCAGTTTGCCGAACCTGTGCGGATTTTTCATGAATGGAGGGAACTTCTGCCTTAGAAAAGCTAATAAATAAATAACTTTAAGCCAAACTGATGCAATATGTTATCTGTTCCATTCATGGGAACCTCAACAGTAAACTACAAAGTAGAAACAGCATCAATGACACCATTGTGTACTAAAGTGGAAAAAATATTAGCGCGGTGTTGCAGTGCAGAAGCTAATATTTCACCATGAATGGGTGGGGAGGTTTCCGCTAGGGCCAGATCTCTTCAGCTAGATGCTGGCTGCCCATCTAACAGCTTCTGGTGTGCAGTGCTGGCTGTCAGAAATCATCTCCTGCAGTCTGGTGGCATTCATCCCTACTCTGAGAGCCCTTTCTCCTCAAACATAGTGCAGCAGCTCTGGAAAATGTAGGTGTCATATACCAACAGAGCAGAGGCTGTTTTCAGAACAAGCCGGTGATGTGAGGCTGGATATTCATTCTCTTTACACAAGCCTGCAGGTGACAAACCGTGCATTGCCCTGCCAATGGTGGGTGCACTCTTTTAAGTGGATTTCGATCAGTGATTCCTACTTAGAAAAGAGCTTGTTATCTGCCAGCCTTATATAAACTGCAGGTCATTTAGATTCTTACATTTAGTTCAGATAAAGAAATAAAATATATAGAAAGTCACTTGAGGGGATTTTTTACAACAAGGACTTTGTGGCCAAAATTCTTTAATTGTTGCTTATTCTCTTGGTTGGATCGGAAAATGTTAATCAGCTGAATAGAGGCTGTTGGATGCAGTTCAAACAAGGCCGTGAGGATGTGAAAACAGCAGATGAAATAAAATTCTGGTGATGAGCAGCTGTGACAAAGAGCGCTGCTGTTTCAGAGAAAGCATCAGGATGTCAAGATAAACGATAAGGTCCTATAATTAGAGGGGATACTTGCATATTTAAGATCAAGAGCTGCCCTCCATGTTTTGTTAAGACTTCCATGCACCAGGGTGTCTTATTAAAATCAGAAGTGAGGCTGGAAAAACAGCAGGGCTCCAAATTGTCTTTGGCACAATAAGTAGATGTGTTAAAACAGCAAGACAAATTGATTAAACAAGCAGCAATGGAGGCTTGAGGGTCTGCTGGAGTTACACATGACTTAATCTACAGTGGCCCTGATTTACCAAAAAAAGATTCAAACAATCTGCAGAAACGTAAATGAGTGTACTCAGAGATCACAAAGAGCAGAAAGCTGAACGAGAGAACGTCAGGTGTCTGAGTCATTGTGACACCCATGATCTAATCTGAAAAAAGGCCCCCCCTTGTGTCCAGGTAGCGCTACCCTACTTGCCACTCCTCTCTCCTCCTGATTCACAACCACCTTGACGCAACTTCTGGTGTGTCGGTGGTCAACTTATCAGCCCACATTTTGTAGGCCCTGCAGAGGGATTGGTCCACAAATCCTCGGCATCCTACTTTGATGGGTTGGCATCGTGCCATTGTTCCGGCACTCCTCCATTAGCTCCGAGTACTTTGCCCTCTTTCTCTCATGGGCCTCCTCCATCCGGTCCTCCCACGGCACAGTGAGCTCCAAGAGAAACAACCTGCTTGGTTGCTACTGAGGTGAGGACAATGTCTGGCCTTAATGTTGTCTTGGCGACCACTTCTGTGAACTTAAAATGCTTCCCCAGGTCAACTTTAAGCTCCCAATTACGCGCCGTGATTGGGCCAGGGACAACAGGTCTTGGTCATGTCTCCAGCGGTAGCGCCCTTCACCCAGGGCTCTCGGGCAGCAGCTGAGGATGTGCTCCAGGGCTCCTCTTTCCTGGCAGAGGGGACAAGCTGGTGCCTCCACCTGCTCTCTCTACCTTACCCCAGGTAAAGAGATTAGATGGACTAGGCAGCACATCATAGACTGCCTGAATCAAGAATTTTATGCGGGTTCAGCTTTCCACAGCTTAGTCCACGTGACCTTGCACTCCACAGCTTGCTCCCATCTCATCCAGGCTCCCTGCTGCCTCATTTCCACCATCTGGCTGACCCGCTTCTCCTCTACTCCAGCTCGCACCTCCTCAAGGATCAGTGACCTCCTCTCTTTCCCCTTTGCCCTACCATAGCGAGGTGTTCTACTACAACCCAACCCAGCTCTTCCTTGTGCTACTGTGCCCACCAGCACCCTCTGCCGTAGCCTTGATTCTGCAACACCCACAGCCTCGGAAACTCTCCTCTTACATCCTGTCCTAACCTCGATCCCAGCCTGAGCGACCTTTGGGTCACTGGACTCCCGGTATTGAAGCAGCTCCGTCGACCAAGAGACCATGAACTCCCTACTCAGGCTGCTTATAGGGAGCTTCAGCTTGTTGGTCTGCCCGTACAGGGTGATACTGCTCAGGTGTCATGGCAACCCCAGCCACCTGCGGAGAAACCTGCTGACCCTCACCTCAAAGCCTTCCACCGTTGAAATGGGGACTTTGTTGACCAAGAGGGGCCAAAGGATCCGAGAAAGCATACCATGCTGGTAAATCCAGGCTTTGAACTTGCCAGGGAGGCCAGACTTGTCAACCAAAGCTAGCCACGTCTCCAGCTCTTGGTTGGTTGCTTGTGTGGATGCTGCGTCTCTCAGGCTGCAGTTAAACACCTTTC
>JBAMHW010000024.1:24908778-24923083 GCA_037177495.1 Rhadinocentrus ornatus | reverse complement strand
GAACCGTTATCTTCAAAAAGAGACTTGATTGAATCCAGAAAACTGAGGTGCCAGACTGCTGGGGAAAGTATCAACCACTGTGTGATTAACGACACTCCTTTTTCAGAGAGCCTCGTCTCGGGACGTTTCACACCCATAATTTAACTTAGAGATAACACCTACATTCCACATCTGGTCTTTGGTAAATATAAAAAAAAAAGAGCCATCTAGTTTGGAACAGGACTGCTTTTAAACTTTATTCTGAAACGGCGCTAAGCATCGGATTTCTGAAAGAATAATTCATTCAAAAGGATTTCTCACATCAAGAAAATATAGATGACTTTTTGATCCAGTTTCCGGGATCAACTGGAGCAAAGTTGTAATTAAGCTGGATTCTAACATGGAGTTAGAATGCCTCCTAGTGGCGTTTCATGGAACAGGACTTTTTGATAATGTCTTTATTGTTGAATTGGGATAGGGAAAATAGATTTAGAACTTACATATGTAATTTGATCAAACTTATTCCCTTTGTATGTAAATTAGTCTTAATAGCGCCAATAGTTCTACGCTGTGATTGGATTAGCAGTGTAGAACTTTCAGAAAAGACGGCCCTCAACTTAAAAGGGAAAGTTTGGAGAGTTTTGAAGCGAATAAGAAGAAAGAAAGAAAGAAAGAGAAAAGGAAAATTAAGAAGAAGAAGAGATGAGAGATTGAAAGAAACGAGAGAAGAAAGAAACAGATCTGTAAAATTAACTCCATGGATTAACATTAGAACGTTCGAACTTAGTTTGTTTTGTCTTCGTTTAGTCTTTTTATGTTTAAATATTGTGCTAAAGTAACCCGGAAGCATTGCTACATAACCGAGATAAACTTCCAGCACGCCACACAAGATATATTCAGTTTTTGGAAAGTTTTATAAATTTGCTGTGTGAAGGAAACCCTCCTCCTTCACTCACTTAGCCATCTAACTATCAGTTGGGTCGACCAAACCCAACCACTGGCTCTGAGATAATTGGTGCCATCCGGCACTGCTGCTTGGCCACCGACAGTTTCGCCATCCGGCTTGCCAGAGAGGAGGCCGAAAGGCTCCGAGGTTCGCGCTTTGGAACACCGGACCTGAGAGGTCCAAGACGGGCGGCTTGTCTTCTGGTCACGAGAGAACACCAGGAGGTCCACCTGCACACCTCTCTCCAGCCACCCACGACTGCTTCCTGATCCCCCTTGGTGACCAAAGAAAGACCAAACCCAACCCAACCCCCTGATCATAGCTGGTGTCTCTTTTAGAATCTCTAGCAAAGTTAATTCTATTCCAAAAGTCCTGTCCACCTTTATTGAATCTAATTTTATATTGGCTACCGCTAAATCCTTGCACAAATTATCCTTTTTCTCACCCTTTTTTTCCGCTATACTGTCGTCCTAGACTAATTAAAATCAGCTCAGTATTTAGGTAATTTTCCCATATTCCAAGTCTTCTTAAGTGCCAATATTAGCCTACTATAATTTTTCCTTCGTTCTATTCCATCCTCATTTATTTCTTTATTTTCTGTCTTTTAAGCTGAGTTAATCTGTCGACGACCCTTAAAACGTCGCCAGAGCCTTTGAAGCGATCTTCTACTGCTTGCTGTTAATAAATTATTGGTGGTTAATAAATTGTATACTTTTATTTTAATTTAGAAGTGTCTGTGGTTTATTTTAACGAGTTCATAGTCCTTTCAAACGAAGAAACTTCACGGCTTCAGGAAATTAGATATTTTAGTTAAGAATACTTTCTTAGATAAAAATACCCACTTAAAGTTGTCTCTTCTGGACTGTTTCAAATTTATTAATTTTGCACAGAAGAGTGGTACCCCTAATCAAAGTAATTAGACCTTAGAAGGTCTCAATTTTAATAAAGTTACCATATTAATACCTTAGGCAGATCGCTATATTAACATGTTGTCCATTACAACGTTTGTTATGTAAATATGGTTTATTATTTAGCTAAAATACAGTGAAGAGATCTAACAACATAAAATGATAATATTCACCCTCCTTTTGTCTCTGCAACCTGTAAAAGAAGATGGTTTTTGTATGTGAGCCAGGGAAAGTGTTTGAGTGAAGTCTTGTCATGCCTCTGACAGAATGTATGCTGGCCTTGATTTCCACTTCAAGTTCAGGTGATTTTATTGTCCCTAATGAGATACTTAGTGTACAGACAGATCCTCACAAAATCAAAACATCAAACAAAAAAATTTACTCGCACACATCAAACGTGAATGTCCAGTGGAGTTACCAATAAAAAGCCACCGAGGAAATAAAACCAGTAAAATGAAAATAACAAAGGAAACAAAACACCAAAATAACTCAAAATGCTCAAGATAAAACACTAAAAAGGAAAAAAACACTACGAAAAAAATTATCATTCAAATCAATAATAAAAAGAACAATATCATCTGTAGCTGTTTAAAGATGCTATTACATGTGAAACAAAGCGCTTTTTCAGTCGGTTTTGTTTTAAAATCTGACAATACACACAGATACTGTCAAAATGGAGCAAGCTTTAGGGTTTATTGCAATATTTGGAGAGAAAAGTTTGTCAGGAAAAACATAGTAATTGTAAAATTTAGAGGTACGTTATAAACTTCATGTTTTCTGAGGGTTAAAGAAAAAAGTGTCAGTAATTTGTAATTACAGCGACCAATGCGAAACTGTTTGTGCAACAACTCAAGAGCATTAATTTGTATTACAATATAAAGAAATGGATCTAAAGAATGAGCATGCAGTTTGCAGCTTGCATGCTGCATGGACAGTTAGGTGGATTTGGGTTGGTCTGAACCCAGATTTGGTTAAAAAAATTTCAGATGAATCTTTACAGAAACAGAGACAATCTTTTTTCTTTCACTGTAACTTTAGATATTGAGACAGCTAATGATGTTGCTATTTGTTACCAAAGTGTTTGCATTCAGAAGAACATACATATTTTATATATAAAATACACACACACACACTTGCAGCTTTTGTCCAAAGAGCACAATCTCAAGATAATAACTGGTCTGATATGCAGATACAAAATAAGATGGAAGAGGTCGAAAGAACAGTGAGCCTTTCTGTCAATCATAAAAAAAAAGACATAATTGAAAAAGACAAAGAGGAATGAGGAAGTAAAACTACTGCTGACGGCAAGGTGGCTCAACGCCATCTCAAATATGTGCTGTACTCCAATGTCAAGCCCAAGCGCACACTGAGTGCATGCAGAGAAATCAGTATTCTGTGGAAAACTTGAACGCATCAAAGTGCTGTTTGGAGGCTTACCTGGAACAAAGCTCCCCTGCACCACCTCCTTGTACGCCCACCATCCTTCGTGAATCTTCGGCGGATTTGGTTGAGCTGAGAGGTGAAGAAAAGAAACAGAAACAATGATATCAGTTGCTTACATCTGACTTACGTAGACTAGTCCTGCAGCTTTCCAGCACGGACTGAAACATCACTTTTCTCCAGAGCAGGGGTTCCCATCTTCTTTTTCTTAGGGACCCCTTAATGACCCACTTTACACAAATACTTAAAAGACATGGACCCCCTGCCACATCTGGCATAATACCATGCTGGCTTTATGCTTTAAAAAAATGAGATTCTCACCATAAATACTGTATTCTGGCAGAGTCCTGTCCTTCCATAAAGCCAAAGTTAAATTAATAATATGTAGCCTCACTTTTTTTTCTTTTTTTTTTTCGTAAAATTGTGGACAATGTGGACATTAATCACACTAGCCCTGAAAGTTCTAAGCCTCGGGGACCCCCTGTGCTCTTAGGGGGGGTCCCAGATTGTGAACTACTGCTCCTAAGCACCCTGAGGATTTCTACACACCCTCCCAGCAGGAAGCTTCAGCAAGTAGTCTCTGGACATGGCTTTGAAGGAAATGGGAACTTGTGGAGAATTAAACCTCTTATTTCAGAATTAACCAACACACACACCTACGCACACCAGCTGACTGCATGATGCAATGACCTCCCGAGAGTTACAGACATACATTCTATAACAGTGAATGAGCTGGAACAGAAATCCCCAGATCACTGCATGGTGATACTGTAGAATTGAGGTGAGGAAAGGTCTTGGGTCAAAGAGAGAGTTTTGACTGAGAATTACCCACTGAGACTTTTGGATATTGCTTTTTACCCCCTCCTTCCGGTTCATTTACCAAACAGAAAAGCAGGGTTTAATCGCAGGTCCAGAGCTTGCCCTGCTTGCTTTGCTTTGATGGAAGTTGAGTTGACCGAACTACCCTCCTCTCTCTGCTAACCACTCCCCACAGCCTTGCTGCAGTAAGACTGCAGAGCAGGTTCAATTACAGAGGGGTAGGCTAGCTGGGCACGGTCCAGGAGAGGCTATTTTCCAAAGCTCTGCAGCCACAAATTGAAAAGTTGGTTGGGTGGAGGCAGGGGTGTTCCTCTGAAGAAAAACAACTTCTTCCTGTTTCCTAACTTCTTTCTTAATGTGTTGAACACTTTCTCACTTGTTATGCTAAATTAACCTGAAGTAAGATCTGTCTTAATTGAGCAGAGCCGACTTCGGTGCTCCGGCCACATAAGCAGCAGCATCAGGATTTCTAAACTACCACAGGTAGGCTGGCCCCCTGCCCAGAACTCCTGGAACCTGGCAAGGAATCCACCTTGGATACAGTCAGTTTTACTAAAAGTTGTCCAACTTACAAACCAGACACCTGATTGTAAAATACACAACAGCATTAACTATGAGTGTTCCAGAGGAAGAATTTTAGCAAGTTATCCAGCTTCTGACAAGAATATTTCATCTGAGATTCCAGAGACCGCCGTTCACTAAGTCTGTTTTTTTTAGGTCTCTCTGGATTGTGGTTTAGTCACTTTAAAACAATGATAAATCATGGTTTTTATATATTTAGTCCTTAAATAAATATCAGAAAATACTTTTCCTGACCATCTTTGCAAAGTTAGTGTCATGACAATTTCTCATATTATCATATTTCACTAACACAACAGTCCCACTAAATGATAATAAAATACACTTTTAGTACTATTATATTATTAATATTGCAGTATTGTCCAATTACACTATTTTTTAATTCAATGTTAATTTTATTTTCTTTGACGTGTTCATTGGTGCCTTTATCAGGTTCATTGCTTGCTAGGCTCGTCACATCAGAGATAAATTTGGGATCTTTATTTTGAATCAACATGACAAGAGGAACAGATGTAACTTTAATTTCAGTATTTTGTTTTGGGGGTATTTTGGTAAATGTCATGTTTTCTGCTCTGCCCTGCCTGGGCTCATCAGTAGATTTAGTTCACCAGGGTTTTTCTAACTGCTACTCTGCCTCTGCCATGGTTCCTGCTCTGACAGGCTAATCAGTCCAATTCAGTCCACCTTGGTTTCCCAAATTGCTACTCGGTTTCTCTGTTGTCACTGCACTATTTAATCTCTCTTCAGTCTCTACTTCTCTGTCAGATTATCAGCAACAGCACCTCGCCAACTTGAAATCCAGCATTCAGTCATTGTCTCCAGATTGCCTAGCTGTTTTTGTTCTTGGATTACCCCTCTTGCCTTGCCCTCGTCGGATTCCTCTTGCCTGATTTTTGGGGATTTCTGGATTTTGACCCACACTTTGCTTCTGGACCCTGAGCCTCGCCTATCTTCTATCTCAGTGTTCTGACTATTGCCTGTCTTCTGTCCTTGCCTCTGGATTTTGGACTTCTTCAGCTCCTTTCCTTCCCCCTCCAGGACCAGACAGCTTTGTTTGAGTCTTAACGGACTCTTGCCCCTTTTTTCAATAAATCAGTTTTTTTCATATTCCTACTCCTGTGTGTGGTTGAATTTCCGGGTCCTCACAGTCAATCATTACAGTAAATCCTTTTTTGTGTGAATGTTTTGTTTTTTAACTTCTTTCTTTCTTTCTCTTTCTTTCTCTTTCTTTCTTTCTCTTTCTTTCTTTCTTTCTTTCTTTCTTTCTTTCTTTCTTTCTTTCTTTCTTTCTTTCTTTCTTTCTTTCTTTCTTTCATAATTTATAATAAAATCACGAATATAACTCCATATATGAGCATCACCATTATAATTTCTCTGAATATTGTAGAAAAATTCAGTAAACGTGTGTGTGTGTCTGAGTGTATGCACGTCTATCATATAAATAAAAAAAATAATCTGCTGTATTATAAATGTGTGACATTTATAATAAACCAAACAAATAGAAAATTCAGTGAGTTTTGGTGATTTTAATCGTTGATAGACTTCTGTAGTCTGTAGACGTGGCTTCCCCCGACCCAAGATGGCGATCGCGTTAATGCATCATTCCAATGGACCGCAGCCTCAGAGGCATCTACGTGTATATATGTACCCACGGCAAGCAGATTTAAATGGCTCATTCAATGAGAATATTTTAGTAAAGCGAGTACATACCATTAGAAACACGTTTTTAATGATAGATTACATTTTTCTTGTTTTTGTTACACACTGCACCTTTAAGGTTTTTTTGTCCAGTCTGCTCATCTGTCACAAATATAACAATTGAGTTATTTGTACTTAATTAATAAAATTCTGTTTGTTTACTAGAAAAAAAACAAAGATGGTCTACATCAATACCTAAGATCATTTGTTCTGCAGGAACTTAAACACTGCAACCGTCTTAGTATAGCGATAATGGTAAAGCTTCCTCCACTAAAATGAAACTGTGAGCTGCTGATAGAGTTCAGTAGGAACAAATTTAACAAATGACATGACAGTAGTTCATGAAATTGTGCATATTAAAGGAGAGCTGCTATTCCCAGAGGAAATAACGGGTCTGTTTCCATCCCTCCAGGAAACTGATCACACCGCTCCATGTAGGAAATTTTCAGGAAGAGATAGTCTATTCCATGACACAGAAAGGATAAGGATCGGGTTAACATGCTTTCTTTTTATTTATTTTTTTCCACCTTTTGATCGATTTGCTGTGAGTGAGGTAACAGAAGACATTTTCCTTTTGAGTGGGCTATAATTCTTATCATCAGGCTCGATGTAAATGCAGATAAATGATGCAGGAAGCACAATTACAAAAAGTAGGTTTTTAAAGAACACCATTTCTTTGTTAAACAACCAACAGTCGAAATTTCCGTTTTAACGGAGCAGAATTACAGTAACTGGATTACAAACTGCAACCAATTGCTCAAAGTGAAAAAGCAGAGAGCAAATGACTGTAATGAGTTATGCAGATCAGATATGCATCACTGACTGAGCTTATTGCCACACTCTCATCACTCTTTGAGCTTCATCACAAAGCTACACCCAGTTGTTGCTACTGATCTTCGTAGCAGCTACATCCAGCTGCACCACATAGCTGGAGATGCACCAGTCTTACAGCTGCACAGCTTTACCATACTTAACAGAGAATATATTGCTCCAACAAACTCTTTTCATCATGTTTTATGAGATAAAGCCTCAGCAGTGAGAAAACTAATGAGCGGGCAGCGCTGGTTGCGTAATATAAAGGAATTTTGGAGGCCTGTGGACACGATCCTCTTAGAAGCTCCTGACTATCATACAGATGCTGTTCCTTCTCTCTTACTGTGAATGAGTCTATAAAAGCACAGCTGAAGAGAAGAAACCAGCCTTTTCAGTCTAATTAGAGCAAATGTGACGCAGTTTTATCTCCATCTGTTTGAGAGAAGTGGCCACTGAGATAATATAATGGCAAATTCTGTTTTCCCCTGATGATCCCTGTGGGGAAGCAGAGCTGTTACAGCCACTGAACTGCAGCAACAGATACATCCAAGACCAAGATGTTGTAAATGAGACTGAATTAAAATTAAAGAGTGATAAATAAAAGAGATTGATTTCATCCATTATTACGGTAAATATTTATAACAGAAAATGAGATAACTGCAGTATTTTTTATTTACTAAATATTTTCAAATAGAAAACTGTAGATTTGTTTATAAATTTGTGTTTCATTTAATAGATTTATTTATCCAATATTGCATATTTTGCCTTATAGATGTACTAAAAAAAAGACTCGCACTGTCTCACATTTTAGTCGCAAAAAGACGACTTGCTAAAGGTCTAACTGAGCATCAGAATAAGGAAGAAAGGTGATTTAAGAGACTTTGACCGTGGCATGGTTGTTGGCCCGAGTGTTTACTGGGATTTTTACGCATAATCATAATTAGGGTTTACAGACAATGGTCTGACAAAGAGAAAATATCCAGTTGTTGATGTCAGAGGTCAGAGGAGAATGGGCAGACTGGATGGAGATGGTAGAAAAACAGCATTTGTGAACACACAACAGGTCCAACCTTGAAGCAGATGGGCTACAGCAGCAGAAGACCCCACCGGGTGCCTCCTGTCAGCTAAGAGCAGGAAACTGAGGCCACAATTCACACACACTCACCAACACTGGACAATAGAAGATGGAGAAACATTGCTGGTCTGATGAGTCTCCATTTCAGGTCCACATCCAGATACTAGGCTCAGAATTAGCTGGAAACATCATGAAAACATGGATCCATCCTGCCTTGGATCAACACTTCAGGCTGCTGCTGCTGTAATGGTGTGGGGTCCACTTTGGGCTCCTTAGTACCAACATTGCCTGGTTTAACCAGCACAGCCTAACGGAGTATTGTTGCTGACCATGTCCATCCCTTTATGACCACAGTGTAGCATCTTCTGATGCGACTTCCAGCAGGATAATGCACCATGTTGCAAAGCTCAGATCATCTCCAGCTGCTTTCTAGAACATGATGATGAGTTTACTGGACTCCAACGGCCTCCAGATCACCAGATCTGATCTGTGGGGGGTGGTGGAATTATTATTACACCATGATTTAAAACCATTCTTAAAAACAAATAGGTCCAACCCTGTACTACAACGTAGACCTGATAAAGTGGACGGTGAGTTTATGTCCAGTGTACAAGGCAGTGATTGACTGTTTATTAAAGAATGAGTCTTGATCTCATCCTGCAGACTGCTGTCATCAGAGAGCAGAAGACAGTAGGAAAGCAGGAGGAAAAGCAAATCGGCAAAAGAAGCACTGTCTGCCTTTGGCCTAAAACAACACTTCCCGACATCAGCAAAAAGAAAACGCCTCCAACCTATAAAAGGATATGCAGACAAGATGCTGCAGGAGGTGAGATGGAGCAGGAAGGCTTAATGGATCCTTGTTTTCCATCTAACAGAATCCCGGTGACTGTTCCATGTTTAAAATGTCAGTTATTGGGAGATTATTTATGCTCACTGTGTTCTATTTTTAGGACATTTTCTGACAGGAGGCCGGTTTATTTCTGATACTCACCGGCAAATAAAAGCAGCATAACTGAACAAATGTTTCATTTTCACATGTTCAGAGATAAAATTGTCGCTCTGGTGAAAGCTATTTAACTGGACTTCATCCCAGTCAACGTGAATTTGAGGGGAACACATCTAAATATAAAAGTTTGTCCTATAGTGATTATTGTAAGTTACTGCTGCAGTTCTAAAATGACTACTTTATCAGAAGAGAGTGAAGCCGGAAACACAATGTACAACACTATTAGCCAGAAGAGTTTGTGAATGGGAGCAGCTTTATTAATTGCCACTTTATTCAAAACCAAGCAAAGATGTCACAAGAGCTTCAGATTCTACAGCAGAAAGAGAAAGATGCCCCTCGCAGACATTAATAAAACAGCAGACACAGGCTGTGATCAAGGTCGAGCTCGATTCATGAATAGAATACTTTTACCGGATCACCCAACCCTGATGTACATGCAGGAACAATGTTAAGAATTTCAGTTTGGGTTAGACTAACACATTTACATGGTTTATAAAAGTTCAGTTTCTGTCAGGCTAAACATGCTTACTGTTGACATGTAAGCTCTCTGCTTCCTGTAACCAAAGGCCAACCATGAAGAGGAACAACAGTTTTCAGAGCACCTCCAAAAGCAGCCTTTTTTTTTTTTTTTTACCAAAGTTAGCATCAGTTACGATCTTCTATAATGTTATTATATTAAAATCAATATTAAATTAAGTCTTGTTCTTTTAGAGACAGCAGAGAGAAATAAGCAAAAACGGCAGACCAATTCAGTTTAATTAGTAATGTTAGGGCAACTGATCAGAGTAACAGATCATCTGGCAGCACACTTTGTTGTCAAACCATCTTCAGCTTACTTGTTTAATTATTTTATAGTTTTACTTCATTTAACTGTTAATTTAGCTTACCTACCTTAAATCTGAGTTTAACTCACTAAGCATAATGTTTTAATTGAGTATAAATTCACTGTAATGTGTAAATCTGGCCGTCTGTAACACCTCAGACTGCTGTCGCTTCCAAGTCTGACTGAGTGACGTGTTGCTGAATCTGCTGATCTGCTCGGTGAACAGAGAAAAGAGATGGTGCTGAGGTGTGGATGTGCTACGTGTAACTGTTATGTTTAACAAGTTATCAGTCAGCTGAAAAACAAGGTCTTATTTCTCTGATTTACAGCTTTATGGAGCTGCACATCTGGCATTGACATTCCTGAAGAGTCAACCCCTAAAAATACCTGCAGCTCGGGGACAACATGGGACAACTTTGGTCCCTTTAAATCCGAGAGAGCGAGCGAGCCTCGGCCCAAAATCACTGAACTTGAGCTCATCAGTGGTAACATGCTGCAGGGCCTGTCATTATCAACATTAGTCCTTCTGGTTTCCTAAAATTTCCATTTATTTAGTATCTTATGACATCCTAATGGTTGCATCTGCCATGGTGCGGCGGAGGTGAGGAGCCAAATGCAGGACGGAGAGGCAGGATGTAGACGGGTGCAGGAATAAAGGTTTTATGTAGAAGTGCTTACAACAGGGAAACAAGACAGATGATCTGACAAAGGACAACTGAAACTAAAGGTGAGGAACTAACAGGGAACAGGTGAAGTGAATAAGCAAATCAAACTAGGTGAACTAATGAACAGGAAACAGAAAGCAGAACAGAAAACAAAAGGGATAGAACTACTAAAATGAAAGAGGAAAACAGACAGGACTATGACAAAGAAAACCTGCAAAACAGAAAAACGTAAAACAACAAACCACTTAACCAAACATGTTTTTGCAAGGCGTAAAATGCTGTTTTTAATTGACACAGTGACTCCAGACTGTTTCTTTTTTGCGTTTGTTTCAAAGTGTGCTTATTATAATCATTTTATCCTTTTCCTCTTTACTTTGAAAAGTAATTTTTCAGTAATATTATCACTCATTGTAAATCCATGTGATCAGTTGCTCAGCTTAGAGGACTTCATGAGAGCACATAAAGTGGAGATAATAAAGATCTACATCAGTATAGCTGAGTATATTTTTTTATTTAGTTTAACAATTTCTCCAAGATGAGATGTGGAAGCAGATCCTGAGTAAAGGGGTTTAAATTTTGGAAATATTGCTAGAGGAGCCGAGTTTTGAAAGGAAGAACAATATATCTCAGGGCAAGAAGAGACTTTTTGAGTGTGAGAGCCAAGTTTCGAGAGGGAGATAAATTATTTTTGAGCTTGAAACAAGAATTCTTGCTCTCAAATCAAACAATTACGCTCTTGATTAAAGATAGAGACAAACCCTCATAAATAAGCCTTAATTCTGGTCCATATAAGCCAGCTAGCAGTGAACACACTAAACGTTAGCGGTGAACATGCTAACAGTTAACGGTGAAAATGATAGCTGTCAATAAAACAGCTGTTTAATTACCATGCTAGTTTGTCTTCTTACAATAATAATGTTAGTTGATGATGTCAGTGTTTCCAGCAAAACAGCTGGTTGTGATTACTGGTTAACTGTACAACAGATCTTAAATTCGGTTCTTTTGTGTCTTCCTGAACTAAATCATCTTTTTGAATGTGATCGGATTTTTAACCATCATTGCTTACCATTAACAGTGAGTCAGCAGATATGAGATTTTCTTTATCAGCAGACACTAACCTATTTTGTTGCCATATTTATGGTTTTGTTTACACCCTACAAGAAGCGGACCACAGTCCAGACCCTGACCCAAAGCCTGTCCCATATTGACCTTACCTGGTGGTAAACTTCGCAGCACGACAGCGCAGACAGACAAGAGTTTAAAAGGCAGGTAACCAGACGGTGGATGGAAAAAGAAAGCCAGCATGATGAAGCAAAGACAGCAATACAGGCAACTGCGCCAGAGAAAAAGAGCTTTTTTTTTCTCTCTAACTGAACCTCTTTAAATTTTAGTTGAATACCTCTACCCTAAAAATTCAGCAACTCTTTCCAGGCTGAGTTATTTAATGTGCCCCCTAATGGAATTGTAAAATTGGAGTACACAAGCAAGTGTGTGGACATTTACACTCATGATGGAGCTGGTTCCCTATGCAAATACTAAGTTTAAAAGCAAGTATATTCTCAACCTTTTACAGCCACTCTTGTGCATTTTTTCGTAGTTCAGGCTCATTCATGCTCAACAATAAACGTACATACAGACAGAGCCTTCTGTCCTTCTTCTGTGATGCGTACCCATCTAACTCATACCCAGATGTTGCAAACAGCGCAGTACCACCACAAAAAGAACGAAGAAGAAGAAGCAGCAGCAGCAATTTATTTAATGAGTGCACATATCCCCGCTGTCTAAGATCAACTCCACCATCACCATGATCGCTGTTGTCTGAAACTGAATTTGGAAGTGGGAAAAGATCTCTGAACTCTGCACTGCCCTTTTCGTGGATATATTGTCTAAAAACATCAAGCATACAGATTTATTTAGCCACAATGCAGTAGGTGGACAGTGACATTTGACAACATCTTAAATAGACATACCGGTTTATGAACATAAAGAGAGCAGAAATGAGTTTAGACCTACAGACCTACAGTGTAAGAAAAACAATAAAACCAATAGTGAATGAAATTCAAAGCTCATTTTCTGTCTTGACTGGCAAAGGAATACCTCACAATCTTTAAAAATGCGCTACAGAACTTTTAGCTATTTTCTCAGTGACACGCCCCCTATCAACAGCTAATCCAGCATCTATCTACCTGTACTGGGAGATCTCTCCAAACGAAAGACGAAATGCACATAAGAGGGTCCAGAACACAAAGTTTTATGGTAGGAAAGTTACATAATGTGTCTATAAGGGAAAAAATGGAAAAGAATAACTAAACTTACTGTGGCAGGACAAGGTTGGTTGCCTTTGTTTTCTTCCTTTAATTTCACTTCCCTAGGTATGATCGATTAGTGCTGACTATGGAGGCGGAGCAAAGGCCAGTATATTAGACAGGAGCTGGCTAGTCGCTAATCACGGTGCAATTCTGGGTGGCCCTGATTAGACCTCTAGCCGTCATGGCGGAGGTGATCGAGCATTTCAGCTGAATATACCGTGAGTACTGCACCGTTCCGCTTCCCTGTCAGGTTTTGTCTGTCTTTTAGAGGTTCACACCAGCTTAATCCTTTTACAGCGTGGTGTACAGCGGCACCCTGCATACAGGTTGCCGTCATTGGCCGCAGGGGGTTTCACAATTTGTGGATCAGTCGCCAAGCTCAGTGGCTGATGGAGCTGAGGCCGTCTGGTGTCTGTGTCGGTTCAGTTTCTCCCCCTGTGGAAACCACGTGTATGGTTAAGGCTGCTCTCCCACTAGAAGCTATTCTTGAACCAGCAGGAACTTGAATTTGTGTGTGTGTTTCGCCAGACCAGTGGATGAGTGCGCCTTATGGCGCATCACACCCCGGCACTAATGGACATGCGGCTATTTTGTCCTGGATAAATTTTTATGCATTCAACTGGATCCCGCCCGCCAGGTATCCTGGTCAGGCAGCGGAAGGGTCATCGTCCTTTTTACATGACACACTGATTGTTTACTCCAATAGAGCCTGAGTGTTGTGGGTACGCTTAGTGTTTTTGTAATTGTTTCCGCACTGCAACCCTACTAGAAAGTTCCTAATTGTATGCAGATTGTTCTCGTTGACAGTCTGATCAGGAATAGTTGCTCTTTTTCCCTGCATATCGCACTAATGCACAAGCATCATGGTCTTCGAATGTGCTGTAGACCATAATGTCTGAGGCTATTTACTGATGTTTCCCCATATATCTAAATGCAGATGTCATCTCACTCACTGTTCCTAGTGAAACATCAGCTAGTTGGGCATCTCTGTGACTGAAGCTGCCACCTGTGCCCTGACAATCAACCCTTTTTGTTTCCCTCGTCATCCTGATCAGTGTTGGGGTAGTTAATCTAAAAAAGTAATTTGTTACTAGTTACTCATTACTTCTGTAAATTGTAATGAAATTATTTTACTCGTTGCTGCATTTGAAAAGTAACGCCATTACTCATTACTTTACTTGGCCATAATTCACTGTGTAGACATGGACAATCATCACTGCCTGTCTGCATAGTGTTTACTGTATA
>JBAMHW010000024.1:24872364-24882776 GCA_037177495.1 Rhadinocentrus ornatus | reverse complement strand
CTGTCTGTCTGTCTGTCTGTCTGTCTGTCTGTCTGTCTGACTGACTGACTGACTGACTGACTGACTGACTGACTGACTGACTGACTGAAACCAAAATACAACTTTTCGGTAAAAACTCAACCTGTCGTGTCTAATCCCAAACACACCGCTCGGGCAACGGAGGAGTGGCTTCTTAAGAAGCATTTCAAGGTCCATCCATCTATCTTTGGCACTACTTATCATATAGTAGAAGGAAGTATGGACAAATACAAAGTTCAATCTCTTTTAATAGTTTATTGAAATATCAAGCAGTTCAGTATGATTGTGCCTGAAGGTGTCTGATGTAAAAACAAGACACATACAGATATACATCATCACTGATCTGCTAAGAAAAATGCTTACATGCAAAACTAAAACATACAGTAAAACCACCATCTCAACACATTCCTCTTATTTAAGTGGTTGCCACAAAAAGCAGGCAGTATATAGTTTGTTTTTGTTTATGTTTTTGTCAAGAAACATCAAATGCAACAAACAAATAAGATGTCCCTTTATAGAAAGAATAGTTGGATTTCTGTTATGGACACACAGGAGAGTGAAAACATGGTGGGAAAAGGGCTTTTCTGTGTCAAAACAGATGGAGCACAGCAGACCAAACTGCTTTCCTGGCACAACAAATTTTGTTATACATACTTCTTAGAGCTCTTTCAGGAGGATAAAGTAAACAAATACTGCAGGAGAAAATACACTGTAGCAGCCGTGAATGTCTGCACAGCACCATGACAACTTATTCCTGCTCTGGCCTTTAGCCATAAAAGAAATAAATTGTGTAAAAGCACACGCAAATAGTTTTTATGGATCTGACCAACAGAAGCCCCACAAAAATCAATATGTCTCTTTTTGTTTCTTTTATCTGAAACAGCAAGACTCTTCAGTATCGTCTGAATTTTTCATCTTTGATTTGGTCATTAGATCAAAAATACAGCCAAAATCGAGTCTGATTACTTAAACAAGATAGGACAGTTAATTCAGTATGGATATTTCTTCTCACATGGAAACAAGCTTCAAGTGATCAGAAGGTTGACAGCAGAGCAACAGTAAATCACAGTCAATAAACAATTCTAGCTATTGCACGTAATGAATTTTGTGAAAATGATGAAAAAAATGTATCAATCAGTATTTTTTAAATATAAAATGCCAATACCTTTATTGATAACTTGATGGTTATCCACTTGTTATAAACCCAGGCTTGACCCTTCTCTCTTTGTAGCAAAGTAGACCCATATTTCAAAAATACCATTTACCAAGATCTTAGAAAAATTGTGGGTAAGCAACTTACAGCTATTGTGAAGCTGTAAGGATTCTAGTTTTATAGGGATCGTTCCACTGAAACAGCCTTCCTGTCTCCAATCATATCCTGATGCTTAGTGATGCTGGAATGTTCTGTGTTACTGATGTTGGACTTGACCTCAGCCTTTGAAACTGTTGACCATCCCATCATACTCAATAACTGGTGTATCAGGATCTGATTTGGAATGGCTTTCCTCATGTCTTTCTGGACATTGTCTGTGGCTGCAGCTTCAGAAAATTCAGGTTCTTCTTTCTCATCTGATGCCTGTGGTGTTTTACAAGGATCTGTTTTGGGGTCTTGGTTATTTCCTTTCTATCTGCTTACTCTTCCGCATATTTTATGGTCTTGTAATGAAATTTCTTATGACTGCTATGTTGATTAAATTCAATTAAATATTTAATTTAAACTGCATAAGGTTTTTAAGGTTTAGATCTTGTTAAAGTCAGAAACTTTTGAAAATGAAAATTTAGCTTAATAATAAAAAAAACTGAAGTCCTTATCTCTGCTTCTGATAGATTTCTGCCAAAGATAGTCTCTCGGCCCACTTTCCTTATGTTAAACCTTCAGTCGGGACCCTTGACTCAGCATTGTCTCTGGCTTATGTTAAATGACTGTTTGCTCTTGTTTTCATTATTTAAAAAATATTTCCAATTGTGTCTCGCTCTAAAATGGAAATGATCCTGCATGCTTTTTTTTTAAGTAAGTAAAGCTTATTTAAAAAGCGCTTTTCCCAAAAAAAAATCACCAAGCACTTTACATAAAACGGGTGCAATAAAACAACATAATTTGATAAAATAAATGACCATCAACAAAAAGCTTTCCTGAATAAAATAGTTTTTAACTGCTTTTTAGAAAAAGTCCACGGAGTAGACTACACGGAAGGACAGGGACAAGTCATTCCAGAGTCTGGGGCTACAGCCTGAAAAGCCAGGTCTCCCTGGGTTTTAAAACAGGTCTTTAGGACTTTCAGGAAGTTCTGGCCTGGGGTGCATCCTGAGGAGTAGGGACACAGCAAGTCAGCAGTAAACTGGAGGACATGACCATGTAATCCCCAGAATTTTGATAGAAAACTAACTTTTATAGTCAATATGAAATTTGACTGGAAGCCAGTGAAGTCTTGGAAAAATAGGGGTTATGTGGGCTATTCTGGGCGTACCTGTGAATAGTCTGGCGGCAGAGTACTGTGCTAACTGAAGTCTGTTGAAAGTCGCCTTATTGAAAAAAGTGAAAACAGAATTACAATAATCAATACGAGATGAGATCCCCAGTAAGCTTGTGATGAATCGTCATTTCTTCACCAACATTAGGTGACTTTCTCTTTCGTTTACTTTTTTCAACTACCTCGTCAAATAATAGTACATTTTCATTATAATAATGTGGTATAAGCATATGTTTATTATTAATGCAAAATGTTACTTCAAATTCAAATAATTCTTTAAAATATTCCTTAAAAGATTTATTATAAATAAATAAATCATAATTATACATTTATTATTATCATAATTTAATTAAAGAATAATTTTTTTTTTATTATATACTCTACCTTTTCCCTTTATTTTTATTTTAACTTTCTTTCATGGCAAACTAATGTCAAAGGTCTGGTTTGCTTCAAAATGCTTCGTTTGGCATCTTAAAAACCATCATGTAGCTCCAACAATAAGTATCATAAACTTCATCACATGTGTGGAAATTCTGCAGCATGCAGATAGATTTTCTAAATAGATAAATCTCGCTGTTCAGTGCAAGTCTAAGATTTAAAAATGGCTAAATCTGTCATTAAGGTGATGGGTAACAAAAACTTCAATCTATCTTTGATAAAGTCTTAGTCAGCCAGGCTCAAAGAAGTCTAAAGGATCCCTGTCATGTGCTCCACTCAGAATATGAAGCATTAACTTTATATAAGAGTAACCACTACTAGTGCTCCTTCCTCACCTGTAACCCTTCTCAACAAACTGTCAGATATTACTTTGAGTTCTTGGATAAGTTAAGCTACCTGCTCCTACAGATCATTGAAGTTTCATTTGCTCCTTTTATGCCATTTATATTCCATGAATATATATTTTTAAAAGTTTTAAATATTAATTTTACTTTAAAAATAAAGTCAAACTTTACTTGGTTTTATTCCTGTGAATTATTTATTTAGCCTAAATTTTGGTTGACTTTAGCTCTTATTGTTAGTGCTTCTTTTTAGTCACTGGTTAATTGACTTGCTTTTTTCTTAGTGTGAACTTCAGAGTTTGAGAAAAAAACTGACTAGAAAACAACTATTTTGCTTATGAAAACAAGATGAACGTTTATTTCAAGTCCATCTATAAAGAAAAAAGAACATATATAAAAAAAATCAACCTCAAGTCCACTGGCTTGAATTTATTTATTTTTTTAAACTCTAATCTGCTAACATGAGCCATTTGAATTCATTACAATTGGGCTCAGTCCACTAGTCAAAAGAAGATGACACAGATGAGAAGCACACATTACATGGGCCGAGGACTGCTATGCAACCAGTGTCACATCGAAGCACTATCACCTATTTATCATTAAATCAGTCGAAATATTTAGCAATCCATAAAAGGGTTGACACCAAAGTCAACATGATTGCTTCCTTCTATCTAATGCCTGATTTTTGCTAGAACAAACACTTAAAATACAGGGAGAAAAAAAGAAAGATTTAATATCATATGCTTTAAAGCAAGGCTTTTTGAAGTCAAGGAATGTATTGGTGTCCCCTCTGACAAAGCCTAGGGTAAGAGCCATCCATTCAGTTTCTATACTCAGTCTAATTCAGGGTAATGAGAGAGGGGGACATACCCAGGATAGGCTGCCACTCCATGACAGGGCCTTGGAATAACGTGACCCCTTAATTTAGCTCTTTCCCTACACAGATACTTAATATTTGGAATTAACATGTTATCTGATCTCATAGAAACATTAAGCCAAGGCTAATTTATCTGTAGCACAATTCAACAACAGGGTGAATCAAAGCGTTATACATATTAAAAAAAGAATAATTTACAAAAAAGATAAAGTAAGAACATTGGATAAAAACAGTATTAAATCATGATCAAGTTAAAAAATTCCAGCTTAAAAGAACCAGATGCAGATTTATATTTTAAATCAAAGCTATTGAAATGCAGCAGAGAACAGTTGGGTTTTTAACCCGGATTTAAATAAACTGAGTCTTTCAGCCGATCTGAGGCCTTTATTCCAGACATGTGGAGCATAGAAGCTGAATGCAGCTTCTCCATGTCTGGTTCTGACTCTGGGAACTGATAAGAAACTAGATCCAGATGACCTGAGGGTTCTGGTAGGTTCATACTGGGTCAAGAGGTCACTGATGTATTTTGATTCTAATCCATTCAGAGCTTTATAGACCAGCAGCAGGACTGATGTGGTCCACTTTCTTGGTCTTAGTGAGGACTGGAGCAGCAGTGTTTTGAACAAGCTGCAGGTGTTTAATTGATTATTAGGTAGAACCTGTAAAACCACTGTTACAATTATTAAGTAGACTAAATATGAAAGCATGGACTACTTTTTCCAGGTCCTGCTGAGACATCAGATCTTTTACTCTTAATAAATTATAAAGGTGATAGTAGGCTGACTTTGTGATTCCCTTAATGTGTTTTTCAGTTTAGGTCTGAGTCCATCAAAACACCCAGATTTCTGGCCTGGTTGGTGGTTTAGGTATTAAGAAGGAGATGTCAGCCAAATATTGCTGTTATTGTTCATCTCAGAAGGTAAACATTCTTGAAAAATGTCTGCCTACAGGTATCTTTTAGTGTCTCATGAACTCGTGAAAAGTGTAATCTCCAGGTAGGCATTCAGACGGTGTGGACACATCAATCGTGGTCATTTTTAGTCTTTTTGGTTTTTTTTTTTTATCCCTTATAATGACTTTGTGTATCTTTGTTGTCATTTTTGGTTTCATTTGTTAATTGTGCATGTCTGAGGCCATTTAGTCTCTAGGAAGGCTTTTGTGTCCTTTTGAAGGAAAACTATGGGATTCCTCCAAATTGACATATCCAGGAACTGTCAAGCCAAATCCAACACATTTGGGCTCATTTATATGACGATCTTTGGATTATTATTGCAGAAACTCATATATTTCTGCGCTGAACTTCTATCAAAATAGTTCAGAACCTCTCTCCTGGTCTGTGGACACACATCTCCCACTGGGTTCAGCCTGTTTATTCAAACATTCACGTGTATTCACTATTTCATGCACAACTGGAGAAAAACACAGGCTCACAGTTTTTGTCAGATTCATTTGGACAAAAGGCAAGGAGGCGATTAAAGATGTTCACAAATCAAAACAGAGCTTGAGACTGGACAGTTGAAACTCCAGATGAGATTGACCTTCCATTAAATTATTCTGGTGGGGACCACCCAGCTGAAGGTTTTTAATTTATTGCCAGGGCAAAAGATCATAAAGCGGCGGTGTAAAAATCTCTCCAGACCTCCAGCCTTCGCTGCCTGATTTCTGGCCTTGCAGCACAACAGCAGCAAGTTCGGCTGTTGCTGAGGAGAACCCCAGGTTTACTGTAAACAGATTTTATCATAACATATAAGATAAGCCAGATAATAAAAGACTCTTCTGTAACAAACTTAATAATTTCCTTTATGTGGCAGTTATACTACACCCCAACAACGCTGTAAAACCTTAAGCTCTAAAGCTGCTTCTTGATACTTAAGATTTTATGTTAGCAGTGGATGAAATCAACAATCAGTTTTGACCTTTTTATAGTATCATGTAGCTCATGGTTTTGGCTTCATAGCCCATAACTTTACTGCTTTACGGTGTTGTTTCCAAGCATTGAACAACAGGCTAGCAAAGACAGCTCACAGCTGACAAACTACTAGATAGATGGATGACTCTTCCCAGGTATCCAGACGTGTGACTCCAAATGAATACTAATGCTACTGTCAGTGGGAGGTACCATAAAACCACACATTTATTTATCCTGTCCATTGTGTGTTTGCATGTTTACATTATATTGCAACATTATGTTCTTATCACGGGTGGGAATCTCTACATGCTGATGGTATTTGGAAAGTACATGGTATTTGGGAAGTACATAGAATTAGTACCAGCAATTTGTCATTATAGTGAGTGGTCTGGTTGACCTCATGGCTTTACAAGTGTTAATGCTGTCATGTGGTGGCATAAGCCAATGGCAGCTGTATTCCAGTTTAAAGATCTGAGAAGGCACAATGTAGCTGCTGTACAATCTGCACATTTCCATGGAAAATGTACGTGATTTATGATCTGTGGTGAGATTGTGCTGGTTTGTGATAAAAATCCACTCATTGGGAATAGGACTGGAGGCCCAAGACTTACTGGAGAGATTATATATCTTGTCTAGCTTGGGAACACCCTGGTGTCCCCTTGGAAGAGCTTGAAATGGAAAAGAAAGGTCCTTTGTCTCAAATGAATGGATTTGGCATAAGCCATGGTTGAGAGGAAGATGAGCTAAAAAGGGTTGGATTTAGGTGGATGTAGAAACTCAAAAATTTATAATTCTTGAGCTTCTTATGGCAGAATAAACAAAACAATAACACAAAACTGGCAACTAGAACTCAATGGGTAACTGGCTAACTGACGAGAATCGAGGGAAACGTACTAGCAAACGTGATAGCAAAGACAAACTCTGGACAAGATAGACGAGGATCTGGCAATGAGCAAAAGAAACTAAGGGGAATTTATTCTGATGGAGCTAATGTTTAAACAAGGAGCAGGTGTGATGATCAGCAACTAAGAGCCAAATGAAACAAGGAAACAGGAAGTAAATACTGCAAATGCACAAACGAAAACAACAAAGAGCAATAAAAGCAGAAATCCAACCAGAACTAAACTCAAGAGATCTAAAACCTGTAGGCCATGACAGGATTATTCAGTTGTTTGAAAATGGAAAAAATATGAGCTGTGACTCTAGTCAAGTTGTCTTCAGTAGCATAGAAATCCATTACAGGCTGGGTGCACTGTAAACATGTAATGCTTGCTGAGATTCAGAAAGTAACCCAGTCTGTGGTGATTTATCATCATCACGACTGTGTTAGAGAGTTTTGTTCCGTGGAGATAGACAGGGTTGGGTTTGCATCCAAACCAAGGGCAAATCTTAACTTACATTTGGATTCTGCCAAAGAAAATGCAAAGCAGAGAATATTTCCATCCATTCCCAACAAGTATAAAATGTCCAGGATGGTTCACTGAGATAATTAGCAAGGGACACCAATTCATCAGTGTTCTTCCACCTTAGAAGTAGAAAAGTTCAAACATCAGAAAGCAAATCAGGATGTTTTACTGAAGCACATCCGTTGCTTGGACAAGACAACCTGTATGACTGTTAAAATTGATAGACTTACTGCATCTAGTACAGGTCAAACAACCGGGTACTGATCTAAGAAAGCTTCATTCTGGACGTTTACAGCTAGCGTTGCAGTCACTGTTTGGTTATTAGAGCTGTACGATGTGTAAACTACCGTGAAAGATGCATTTCTGGTGGTTACAAGTGTTACTTTAAAGGAGGCTTTCATATTTCTGCATGCAGATTGGATTTTTCTTCTCTCTGATAGAGGCTTTGGTAGACGGTTGCCGGCTCAATGCTTGTAATGTAATCCTCTAATCATTAACCCCACTAATTACTTCCAAAGCATTTTATGTTTTTTCTTTGCTTTTTAAGGCATTCACATCAGAATCATGTAGACACAAACTGATCATCACCTAGATGTGCTGCCACATGCAGGCAGAGCCAGGCCTCCTGTCCGACGTCATCAAAGCAAACCAAGCTTTGCCCCTTTATTACGTCAGAGATTAAAGTCTTGGCACCGAAGAGATTCTCGTGTTCACAATCCAGTCTCGACTGTGCTCCATGATAGACGGCCGCAGAAGTCTGGTTTAGCAGCAGTACAGTACATGTACGAACAGATGGTGGAAAAATGGGCTCAATTCCATAAAATATTGGCGGAAAAAAAAACGCTTGCTGACAGGAAAATGCTGACTTCAGTTAGTCCCAAGCATCATCCAGGGAAGATTTTAACTGTCAGATGTGACTCATACAACAAGTACAGATGACACACAGACCTAAAGGTTTCCAAGCTTATTGGCTCACAAATTATTACACTCTGTTGCGTTTTCATGCGTCTGACTTCAACAACTGAGAAAAAAGGTTTGGAAATACTGAAGATTTTCACACCTTGACCTCTCATAGTCTGATACTGAGGTGTGTTCAGGGTCTGTAATGTTTTGTGAAATAACCAGCACAGCAGGTTTTATATTACGGATTAAACTTTACTAATATGTGGTCTAATGGATGTGACATTTCCTGAGGATGTGAATCCCATCACCCCCCCTAAAACACTGTAATGAGACATTAATGATGTGAAAGAGTTTTAGCTCAAAGTCAGATCTTTTCTGAGTAGTTTTCATTCTTGAAACTATCTAAGCATGTCTGAAAGTTACAAAGGTCCAGTTCTGGTATCAAACTCAAGTTTACTAACTGGTGCTTCTACTTGTTTTGTTGCTACAAGTCTGACATGGTGAGAAGCTTTGAGGAGGTTGTATAAGATATTATCATCCATGACTACCCTGGAGCTTCAGAAATAGAAATAAAAGGGGCGCCTTATATGAAGAGTTGGCAAGGAAACATGTACAAAACATTCATAATGACTAATAATGACAACAAATTTAAAAACAATGAGTGAAAAAACAAAGATGTGAGATGTGAGGATTTGTCCCTGGTATCACCAACTCTGGTGTGTTGAAGCAGGCCAAATCATTCCAACCTCACCAATAATACCTGAGGTAACCCAGTAATAACAAGAAAGATTCAGACAGGAGAATAAGAACAGAGTTACATATATCAAATGCATGCCGTCTACTCAATCAAGACAAGAAAAGAAAAGAAGAAAAAAAAGCTTTACCAGAACTCAGGTTTGGATCAGACTTATTTTTTTGTTCTAGATATCAGAACAAACCAAATATTTAGTCTGCATTCAGGTGGAAAGCAAACAGGACCCAGACCATTTTAAAATTAATTCATTGTCTCACATGAAGTCAGTGTAAAGATGTGAGAACCGCAGTGATATGTTCCTTTTTCAGGTCGTTATGAGGACACAAGCAGCAGCATCTGGATAAGCTGCAGATGTTTTAGTGACTTTTGAAAAGAGACCTGTAAAAACTCTACAGTAGTCTAGATGACTGAAAACAAATCAGTCTTCTTATCCTAGGTGAACGTAAATTAGTGTTTGGTGGATGATTTCTTTGTTTCTAAGGACATTTGTGGGATGAGCAGCAGAGTTTGTGGGTTGAAAAACCAAATCTTCTCTGCAATTGGTAAACAGCTGATGCTGTTATTGAGTCATTTGGTGTCATTTATTGCAGAGGTTCCCCAATCCTGGTCCTCAAGGCCAATAATCCTGCAGGTCTTAGATGTCTCCCTCACCTGATTCAAACTAAACGGCATTCTGACAAGCTCTGCAAAAGTCTGCTAGTGAGCCATTAATTTAAATCAGGTGTGTTGCAGCAGGGACACATTTAAGACCTGCAGGATAGTGAGGAACATGGTTGGGGACCTTTGATTTATTTGATGGAACTCAAGACTCAAGAGGTCAGTGGACTTCTCCCTTCATAATTACACACTTGTGTTACTTTTTTCTGTTTTTGCAGTTTACTGACTATGAGAAAGAAGGTACAATTAAGTGAACATACAAGTAATATCAGAACCAGGGGTGTCGCCTGGTCTGGGCATGAACATTAGGCAGATCATTCATGACAGTACATGATACTTCAAAGGTTAAGCTAGCTACACTAAACCGTTAGCCTTGCCTTTTTCTGTTATACACATTTGCATTAAATCCAGCGGTGAAGTCTACGTGATTCGCTGGTATAACCGCTGGAAATGGTCCCAAATTTCCCCAAACCACTAAGGACAAGGTGCTGCTGTGAGTGTGTGTGTACGGGCGCGCGTGCATGCGTTTGTGTTGTAGTAGATAAAAACTTTCCCATTAGCGTTGGATGTTTGTTTTCTAGATGCTGCTTTAGTTCAGAACAGCTTTATTGTTATTTACTGATGTTTTTATTTACCTC
>JBAMHW010000024.1:24789645-24826867 GCA_037177495.1 Rhadinocentrus ornatus | reverse complement strand
TATATATATATACACGTGTGTGTGTATTAAAGAGAAGACGTAATAAAACTAACTACAATGCAGCATAAGATACAAATAACTACAGAAAAGTTAAAATATACATGCATCAAAAACAAATTCAAACATTTACCTTACATGCTCTGATAAGCTGCAGCTGACAAAACCCTAAAATGTTCCTGCCAAGGATAGCCAGCTAAATACCAAACACACCACAGAAGCACACCATCAATCGAACCCCTGGCCACAGTCAAGAGGACAAAACCTAAAAGGTCACTGAGAAACTCATTACTTCCCCCGATCACAACAAAGAATCAAATGTTTCTTGTCCATACAGTTCAACACAAACACTCTTTTCTGTCTCATCTGCTCTGAAACACTCCTGGTGATGCCTGCCATCTCTTTTAGTCAAGCTGTAAGTTGGTCTGTTTATCCCTGATTCATTGCATCTGTGGTGTCTGGGTCTGACTCCTCAGCACAGCAACCATCACCTAAAGGGAGAAACACGCTGGGTGCAAATATCAGCCTCAGTATCCTTCCTGAAGAAAATGATCAAACCAGCAAGCAACCTACATCTAGCCACAAACACGAAGATCAGCACAGGAGTACCCTAACAATGCTTTAAAATCTAAGTTAAGATTAGGCATATTTTTAGTCTAGAAGATCTGTTTGCTCATGTACACCCATGTTAGGTGGTGGTTGTATTTGTGTTTTTACTGTAAATGGCAATGCATCATGGGAAATTTATGGAAAATCCTGTATTATTATTGTAAAAGAGCAGTTTTACAGAGATTTTACAGCTATTGCCTTGCATCATGGGATCGTTGCATTCCGAATTTTGAATTTAGGTGGAAACCAACATTCAAACCAACCATCATCAGAGGGTATTTTCCAGGACATAAATGATGGAAAGGAAGCTCAGTGCAACCCTTTATTTAAAGAGGAGCCATCTTGTCTTGGTCTTATCCTTTATAAGGATGCATTTGAAGTGGTTAATTCTCCTTGGTTCTTCTAAAAAGAAACACAAGATTCTAGCAGTTTACCTCACTCTTAACAGATATTTTGCCTCATAACAGATCGTCCATAGATCAAATGCAGTTGGTACTCTTGTGTAAGGAGCAGTACTTCAAATATTTGGGGATGGACAAGGTGTTTGAGCCCCTCATTAAAGACCTGAAACTTCTTGAGGAGACTGGCATCGAGATAAGTAATGGGCAAATTGTCAGAGGTCGACTGTGTGCTATTTCGGGTGACAATTTAGGGTCTCACAGTATTGGTGGATTTGTTGAAAACTTTAGTGTAAGCCATTACTTCTGCAGGTATTGTGATATAAAAAGATCAAGTTTTGAGAGTTCTTTATTACTTTGTGGCAACAAGCGTACAGAACAATCTTTTCTGAATAATCTACAAAAATTAGAATATGGTGATGCAAATTCTGAATGTGGTATCAAGTCAGACTCTCCTTTTAACCAAATGTCCTTCCTTCATGTTTGCCAGCCTGGATTACTCCCATGCCTTGGCCATGACCTGATTGAATGCATTGTTTCCAGTGACCTTAGTTTATTGATTGGTCATGTAGTTGAGGAGAAACATTTCAGCTATACACAGCTCAACAGGTGCAAAGATCAGTTCAACTATCAGGGAAATGATGCCCAGGACAAACCAGCTGATGTTTCACCAGGTAGCAAAAGACTGAGTGGACATGTAGTCCAGAACTGGTGCTTCCTGCATTTGCTTCCTCTCCTAATAGGAGATCGGATTAGGAATCCATGTGATAAAGCTGCCTGGCAAATTGTGCTGCATCTCAGAGAAATTGTAGAGCTCATTTGTGCACCAGTGATCACTACAGATCAGATAGCTTATCTTAAAATGCTTATTGGGGAGTATGTCTACTTTCAAAGAGAGCTCTTTCCGAATGAGTCCCTGAAGCCCAAACACCCCTATTTACTTCATTATCCAGCGCTCATTACCCACTTTGGTCCCCTAATGCGAACTCTCAGATTTGAGAGCAAACACACATTCTTTAAAAGATGTGCTAGGAAGCTACATAATTTCAAGAACATCTGCAGGAGACACCAGCTCTTCCAGGCATACTTGAGTACAGGTGAAATGCTTCAGCCAAATGTGTTACTGGATAAAGAAATGACGTTCTAGGTAAATGACTACAGTGACAAAATCCAAGAGGCCATTGTTGGTTTACATTTTGAATCCAAAGATAAAGCAGCATCTCACACAGTGACAGTGAAGGGCACATCATATAAAAGGACATTATTATTTTGCAGGGGAAAACTGAAGAGGAGTTGGAGGTTGGCAAGATAGAGCTCGTCATTGTTCACCATGGCTCTGTGTCCTTTTTCTCAGAAAAATGTTGTTTTGTTAAGTTAAAACAAAGCACTGTTGGGGTCTACAGTGCTTTGGGGCCACCCTATAAGCAGTTTGTTTGTGTGAGACATGATGATCTACTGGATTATTATTCTTTGCCAGCCTACAAAATGCATGGCATTACAATGATCTGTCTCCATCACTCGTTTGTAGAGACATATGGCTACAGCACAGGAGGCGCTCAGGAGGGCTGTCTGGGCTGTACTTCTGGACCTCCCCGCAGATACACTAAGTACCTTGATGGCAGCCCTGGAAGAACTTGGTATGGAGAATAAGGAAGACATGAGCCTTCTAAGTGAAAAGAATCTTCTGCCCTTTCTCCGTGTGGTCCAGTGTAAAACGCTCCTCAATGCCTTTTCATCTCAACTGTAGGTTGGGTGGTTTGGGTTCTATGGGAGATTCTGAGATGGGGGTGGTCATCTGCATGGTGTGTATCAGGACACAAGGCAATTTTATCCTTCGTTCTTTATAATGATTTACAGTGTTGGCTAAAAGTGTTGGTACACCTCTGAAAGTGTTAGTTTTCGAGTTGGTGATTCCTAAAATATATTTTTATTTTACTCATTAGTGATGGACCAATAGCAAACTTCTGGGTCAATGGCGATATTCAAAATAGCATTGTGGGGGATATTTGTTTTTGCTCAGATTTTGTTACAAGATTGCACACGTTAAAAATAAAAATTAAAACAATAATGAATGGAATAGAATTGAACCTAAAGTTAATACAATATTATTATGTCAGTTAACTTGGCAATGGCGTGAATAAGGTGAATGATATTCAAAAAAGTCAGACATCAGCTGGTGCCAATTTTTGGCTGATACATTGGTGCACCCTAACACAAGTATAAGTGAACTGCACTGAGCTTAAAAAAAATTTCTTTTAAATCTATCTTAGATGTCGTAGATTTGTTGTAATCACTGCTTCCTTTCAGTGTGATGCTGCAATTAACTATAAATGTACCCTTAAAAGTTAATATCCTTGTATCATTCTCTCTTTTTTTACTATTTTCTCTTTGCATCCTTGAAGGTAAACTGGGGCAAGATGACATCAGAAAAATCATGCATCAGCCATTGCAAATTCAACAAGACCAAATCCTGCCGCCAGAAGAGCAATGGTCAGAGAGCTTGTTGATCAAATGAGGGTGCACAATGCCAATCCAAATAGAGAGATCTGTTGTAAAGTTTTAAACGACACAATAAATCAGTCCCCTGCATGTATTGGGGATATGAATAATAATATATAAATACAGAAGAAGTTGCCAGCTGCCATAGTCAACAGGACTCAGAACATCATAGAGTACTTCCAACAACAGAAGACACCAGGTGTGGGGAAGGTTCTGGAAGCCTACAATGAAGAAAGTGGCAACAAAGCTATTTGTGTCATCATGTGCCTGCTTGCTCACTTCAAGGAGGGGCATCTTCCTTATGGCTGATGTGAGTATAACTTGAAGTGCATATAAATTAATTAACCATTTCCTCACTCCCTCTTTCCTGTTTCTGCCCTGTTATTTTGAAATTGTAAAAATCAGAAATAAGTCACCAGCCCCAACCTTTGCTATGGACATTTTGCACAAGTTCTTCTAATACTCCTTAGACTATTAGCCTGAGTACCAGGATTTAATGGGGAATCCAGCCCCAAAAATGCAGCCTACTGAGTGAAGCGTGTGGAATCCGTGGTCTGATCCAGGCTAGACTCTGATGGGTTTCATACTTCCTGCCATGTAGGTAATGAAATAACTTTCATTTGCTGGTTTATTGCCATGGCATCCATATTTTAAAAAAATATTAGGTGTTTCTACATTTGGCACCATGAACCGAAGCTGATTTCCCTCGTGATGTTGAGTACAACTTCACAGCTTTAGGGGAAAGTTTTCTTTGTTGTCATTTAATCCACTTATCCATGGTTACCTCATGTCTTTTTTTATTCTCCTCTGCCACGACTGCCGACATCGAGAGAACTGTCACCTTGCCAATCACACCTCGATTAGTTGTACCAGGTATTTTCCTTTATTTTGAAGAAGTTAATTATTTATTGAATTCACGTGGTTGAGGGGAGGATGGTTGCTCCTGAAAAATTTCTTTCTTTGAGTAGTTGATGGAGACCGTGGTGGTCAAAGGAGATAATAATGTTCAAGTGGAGGTGTGTGTGTCTTTCTCTGTTTGAATCTTAATGAATTAATGTTAGGTGGTACTAGTGTGTGGAGCAGCTTTTAGTTATATTGTTAATGGGTTTCAGGAAAGGTACTGTGTGGTGCAGACAAATGGATTATGTCGATGGAAGGAGCATTTGTGATGGGGCTCCACAGCAACCTTGTACATGGATTGGCAGCAGTCTTCGCTGCCTACTATGTCTTCAGCCTGCAGTATCCAGCAGAAGCCGCAAGCACACTTGAGTTCATCCAGAATATATGTTTAAACAGGACACTGTCATAAAAACAATCATAGCCATGACATGATATATGTAGGTAGGGAAAAAAACTGAAATAATACTATTTAATTTAGTGAGAAAAGGATGAGAGAGGAGAGGTGATGATGATCACACACAAAGACACTCAGTCTCCCACAGGCACACATTACTTGTCTATCTGTGTGTCTCTCTTTCAACACAAGTACACGCACACACAAACAACATTCATATAAAGTTCCTTACTATGTCATGTCATGGTAATGTCAGTCTTATGAACTCTCTTATGAACATGCACGCTCACACGCACACATCTTTCCCTGCATGTCATACTATAGAGCAGGGGTTGGCAACTAATTAAATCAAGGGACCACATGAGAAATTGGGAATGTTGTGAAGGGCCAGACCTAAAACCCAAACTTAATTCTGTTAATTGTAGGCTTTGCAGCTACCACAGGTAAGAGTACATGTTTGAATATTAAACTAAATGAAAATGTGGAGAAGCAAATAGCAATAATAAAAAAAAATTATTCTTATATCCCTTTTGTAATGTACACTAATAAACGCCTAATATGCAGTCCTTGTTATAGTTTGTCTGGAGGGACACACACTCAAACACATCTTGGGCACAACACTGCTGATTCCACTTGCACAGAGTATTTGTTGTTGTTTTCTTTATTTTGAACATGTAAACAAAGTATACTCCAATTACAAAATGTACTCGTGCATAGTTAAAAAGAAACAAATGGTGTGGATGGTGTGGTAGAATTAGGGGGCATTGTGATCTCTGGGGTGCCGGGCGGGGGGCATTGAGAACATTTTTATGTTATCTATGTGAGATGGCACAAAGACAAAGTCACACCTGCAGATGCAAACAGAACTGCCACTTCCTGCCAAAGACAAACCAATTTCTCACTTCTGAGAACTATTAGCAAAAGCATAGGGACACAAAGGACAGCTCAGATGTATGGGCTCAACAATAAGTCAAATATTTTCCAGCTGTAAAATAATGATCTCAAATTATTTCAGAGTTTGTGTGTAAATCAAGTTTTGTCATCCTGTAAAAAGAATCTGCCCCCAAAAATCTAGTTAGTAAATGTTGAGAAAGGATCTGCAGGTTGTAAATTTGCATTTGTGGAAAACATGCACACAGATTTGTGCTTTGCGTCTGTGGACAGGATGTTTGCAAAAGAATTTATAAATTTTTTGAACAAATGCTAATCTTTTTTACAATCATACAAAAATCCTTCTCTGCACATTTATAAGCTTAATTTTTGTTTTGGGCAGATAATTTTTACAGAATGACAAACTTAATTTACAAACATAAATGGAAAATATTTGCAAACATTCATTTACAGCTGCAAAATCTTTATGTCCTAATGTGATCAAATTTGTACCCTATCCACCAATTCATAATCTAACAGTTTCCAATGAGGGTGCAAACATGTGCATTCAGCCCTCGTTTTCTTTCTGCCTTGCTGCCCGTCTGGGAATTTACAAAAGGCTCTGAAAACAGGGAAAGAAAAAAAAAAACAGAAAAAAAAAGCAAACACATCATCAGGTAACATTTAAGACTGATATGACATGGTAATAATCATGACACGATACATTAATGAATCTTGAAGAATGAATAAATGAATGTGTGTGTTTGACAGAGTCAATTTAGCCTATTAATTTATCTTATCAAGCAACCTAAGACATAGACAGAGACACACACTCATTCATTTTCTCGAGGTGTCAAGAACAGGCATAAAGTCAGTTTTGGTCCAGTTATTTCATACTTCACCAGAAACCTCAAATACAGAATATAACAGCCTTCAGTATTGACCTCAAACAGTTCTAGTTTAAGTTTATGACCCAGGGCTCTTCTTATACATACATACATACTAATGTGGTGCCAAATAGTTGCTAGTTATTGCTGTTGAGCAATGTGTTCACGTGTGCCCCATCTGGGGCGTTAAACTCAAAGCTCACCTCCTAACCAGCTGAGGGTCTGGGGATGTGATCATCAATGTGTTCATTGCGTATGTGTGAAACGGCCAAAGAGGGTGTGGGAGTTATTTTAATTAATACATTGTTTATTTTTTAACTGCATGCTATTTTAATTGTGTTATTTGTATTTTAACAAATTGAGACCTTTTGTTTGTTATGTTTTTGCCACCCTCTGGAAGCCAATCAACTCTTTTAATTAGCCCAATGAGATACAGGTGTGAGTGATTTGAAGGGTATTTAGGTGGAGACAGGTGCAGAAGAAGCGCACACGGCTGGCAGAGCACACGGATGGCATAAAAAGGAGTTGGCCGGGATTGGAGGCAGTGGCTGAGGCGCAACAGCCGACCCGGAACACATGGCGTCGCTACTCAGCCCCGGGCCGAAGGAACTCGTGAGTACATTTTCCTGTCAGTGACTGTGAGCCTGAAGTGAGGTGCCGGTTGCAGGGCAGGCGGAAAGGGGTGGGTTCTGTCTTCTCTGCAGGTCATTGGTGGGCTAGGCCCTACAATGGGGAAGAGGCGCGTGCACAGATAGCTTTTGTAGTGCTGAAGCACTTGCCCTTGCCGTCGGGGCTGAAAAAGTGCCTTTTTGATCAGAATAATTTTTTTAGATACTGTGTTTTGTATGTGCCCCACTATGTTGACGCGATCACACATGTTTTTGTTTGGCAAAGTGATCATGCAAAGCGGACGCCAACAAGGTACACTAGGCACATTCCGACAGAGAAGTTCTAAGAACGTAGTTCTTAGAACTGCCCTGGTTGTATGAATGGCCCTTCTCCAGGGAAACTGTTATGTTGCATTTGCACATGAGTTGGGGGCGGTAGCGGGACCGCTGTGACGCAACTGTCTGCGACAGTGACGTGTGACTTTTGCGCCACACAACAACAAAACAAAACGCGCAAAAATTAACAAGAGGTCGGTGGCGTAGATGGGCAACAGAGATTTGACCTCCTCGTCGGTCCATTTGTTGCTGGCTTTGTCCATTGTCGTGTTGTCTGTAGCTGAAACCACAGCAGTAACAGTGCATTTAAAAAATGTCGGGGTCACAAGAAACGGAAGTGAATAAGCAGAACTCCGGTAAGGGGCGTAGCAACTGATGACCAAACACCTACATCATGAGGGTTCCGATGGAACCACGAAAGGACCCTGCCTCGGAACAGGAGCTAAAATGGTTATAGGAACAGAGGGGCTTTAGCCCTAGTTCCTATATATCTGGATGCGCCAAACAACGGCCTGGTTCCTGAAAAGGCTATAGGAACTGCAAAAGGTTCCTGCAGTCGGAAAGGGGCAATTGTAAGCATGTGCATTGTGCATTGCAGCAGCTGTACCGTCCGCAAAGTTACCTCCCATCGCTGCACCTGCCACTTCTCGGGTAACGCTGAACTATTTCGAGGGAACCTTTTGCTCCTAAACTAACCCTGATACCAAACTATTCGTTCTTGTTGTAAAGTAGCCTGTCTGTCTCATTACAGCCCGAACGGCTGAGTCTAAATTAGACGACTGCCCGCTTAACGAGCTTAGAACCAGCCATAATCAGTGGTACCTTGCCAAATGTTAGGCAAAGTGGTCACTACAAATGAGGATACGTTTGGCTTTTTCTTCTGTGAAATTTTGACGATGTATTCAAAAACCACATCGCACAGCATTCTCCAGTTGCCCATCTCTTTTGGCGCAGATTGTAATAATTTGACAAATAGTTTTTTTCTTTATTCAAAACAGCTTTATGCTAAACAGTCTATAACACTGTGGCCTCGGCTTTTATTAATTGCAGCATGCCTAGAAAAGAGAGATTATGAAAAACGAAATTAAAGGAGGTACACCAGGCAGCTCAGGGAAGCAGCTCTCTGCTGGCCTGGATGAAGCCATCAAGGAACAAGGAGGATGAGGAGGAAGATGATGAAGGAGAAAAGTTATGTTAACTGTTTAAGGCCTTTTAATTTATTATTTTACTGAACCATGTAGAAGTGTCCACAATGTGGTTTGTCAGTGCCAAATCTGATACAAGCTGTATTAGCCCAGGACATTATTTTGTAGTTGTTCTCCATGTTAGGCCTATAGCATTTACAGTTATCTTGTATTTACCATTGTAGGCTAATAATGAAATTTTGACCATCATAAATACCCAATTAGAATTTGTCTGCAGAACACAGCTGCAGTTCTGTAGGCATTGAAGTCAGGCTATGTTGCAGACTGGTGTCTTAGGTGTCACTAAGTCTTACTCAAGGATGCATCACTATTCTCTTAGGGTTGTTTCTCCTTAAACTTTATGTAGTTTTGTAGGACACTTTGGCCATGCTCACCCTAATGATGAATTGCTCCTTTTCTTTAATGAAATTTCTTGCAGATGACTGAAGAAACTGATGCGACTCTGGGCTTTCTGGGGGAAAGAGCAGGAGTCACATTTTGTGTTGCACTCTACTTATCCCCATAGGCAAAGCCTCATTTCCTAGTTTTTTGGGCTTTTCATGTAAAGTAATCTTTTTCTTTCTTGTTAATTTTTGGGACAGTCCTCAGATCCCCACTCTAAAAATATCCTCTGTCATGCTTCATCCATGCTGATTTTCCCAACCCTCCTGTTTGAAGTTTAATCACCCCAAAAAATAAAAATAAATAAAAAATAAAATAAAGCCTTAAATGAATCTCTTGTACTTTTCAATACTTTGTTTCAATCATTGAAACTTGTTCAAATGTAGGGTGGCATAATGGTGCTGGAGCTTATCCCAGTGAGAAGAGGCAGGGTACACTTTTTAGTCTTCCATCACAGGACCACCAACCAGTCATGCTCACTCCTGAGGGGACTGTGGGAGGAACCAGAGTACCCATAACATCCAAACTCCACACAGAAAGGCCCGATGCAGTCGGGGTAAGCACCAGGAAACTTCCTGCTATGAGCCAACAACTCTCACCACCAAACCAGCCCCCCTTTCAGTTGTCTCCTTATTTAGTTATACCAAAGAGTACATGTTGTGATGGATTGTCTTATTTTAATTATTAATAATCACAATGTTTGTTTGTTTAGGATGAATGAAACTTCATGAGATGTGAACAGAGTTTTTTAAATGATAAAAATGATCCTTTGAAGGCAGAAGGGTAAGTATAAATACTAAATAATAAAGTTAAGACACACAAACAGATAAATAATTGATATTGTTATTTTAGGAAGCAAGTATGTGAGAGTTAAAGAGCTGGAAAAAAATCCCTCCTGGATTAACAGTAACATGACTGCCACTGTAAACTTCATCATTTGCAGGTATGGCTGTGCTTACAGGCCTAATGAATATTCCTGTGGTTCAGAGGCCAAATTTATGCAGATGAAAGACACTAATTATGCTCTCGCCTGTGTAAGGAAGAATGACTGGATTGCTAATGTAAAAATCAAAACACATTAAGGCCAGCCAAATGATTTTATTTTTCTTCAATAACTATTTCTTATCAGAAACGGCTGGAGAATGGTAGCAAAAGAGAGAGAGAGATAAACAGCAAAGAGCAAAATAAAAGCAACATGTTGAAAGATTTTATGTGAGCTAATTTTGATTCATTTAGAATGTATCTGTTCATAGATGGGCAGGTTCTCATTATGATTCAGCCGGAGTTTTGCTTTTCTTTTGTAGTGACGATTGTGTCGCAGCTGAAAGCAGCCAGCTTTTCTCTGGCCTCACGAGGATCCAAAATGTCCATCAAAGAGAGAGTTAAAATGGCACTGTCAGTGCATCGAAAAGAAAACACAATTCTGGCTTGACCTATCTCATCCCATATTGCAACTGACATTATACGCATGACTCGTGTTTTTAGGCCTTTTTTATGTCATCTATGTGAGATGTCACAAAGACAAAGTCGCACCTGCAGATGCGAACAGAACTGCCACTTCCTGCCAAAGACAAACCAATTTCTCACTAGTTTCAGTCATGTACAAAGAATCGGTTCTGAAGCCTTTTATATGTATGTCCATGGCAACTATATATTGAAACATAAAAAAATTTAATGTGTTATATTGTACTTATAATCTGGATTATTTTCCCTGAAAGAAAAAGCTACTGGGAATTCTGATTGGCCGGTAACTGTAAGAATCTACCAGTCATGTTGGCTAGTGTTCCAAAAAGTTCATTTAAAGCCCTGATTGTCACTATCCCATTTACTGTTTGTATATCACACCAAAATGTGTGGAGACAAAAGCAAATAGACCACATTTACTGTACATGGTGGAGCTCTGGCTTTAAAGTAGTCTATGCCTGAAATTGAGGTAAACCCCAAACCAGTCAGTGCAGATGGGGGGTAAGGGAAGGAGACCTATCAGGGCTTTTTGACCTCTAGGACTGTAAAGGTGTAAAGTTGATAGGTACCAGCAGGCCAAGCGGAACAGTCAGAATGGTGGGGGTGGGGCAATGCTGACCCTAAACTCAGGACCCTGTAGGTAGGTAGACCTGCTTAAACACACCAACATGCCTTACAATGAGAACCCACATTCTGGCAACTCGGGAGTGGGCTTGCTTATCTCTGAGACGGAGATCATGCAGGTAGTTAAAAAGTCCCTTTGTGGCAAGTTCCCCAGGGATGGATTACAGTTATTTGGAGATCCTCAAGGGTTATTTTGGGACTGTCTTGGTTGACAACTCTGCAGAATCGCATGGACATTGGGGACAGTTCCCCATGACTGGCAGACTGATGTAGTAGTCCCCCTGAGACCAGAGGGTGTGTTCTATTGGTCATGAAGTGTCAAAACTGCATCTATGAGGGTGATGTTTGGTTTTGGTGATGGAGGTTTTACTGTCCACATTAGACAGGAAGTATCCAGGTCTTCTTATCTGAAATAACTCAGAATTAAAAACAACTGTCATACTTTGATCTCAATATCCTGTCACACAGAAGCCGGGTTCAAATTGCTCCATGAAGCTACACTTCTACACTTTCTAAAACTAATAGGTGGCAGAAAAATTGTATTTCCTTTCTGCCACTTATAAGTTCATTTTGAGGGGTATGAAGACACAGTGATGAGTCCCAGAACAGTGACAAGTCTAACAGAGGACATTTGGCCAGTATCTCAGGATGCCAGTAGAATATGTTGAAGAACCATCTATCATACCAACCTGCACGCTACACGGTACCCTGTGTATTGAAATGTGATAAATGATGTTCCCAAATGACAAGTGGAGAGTGAGACAGTGTGGCTCTGTTTATTCAGTGGTTTTTCAATATTTTCCTTCACTTCATTTCATCCTGGAGAAAGAAAGTTTCATGTGTTTGAAAGAGCTCCGTTCTGATCCGGTATCAGCATGAAACTGTTATTGCAGTGAAATCTCCACTTAATCAAATTATTCCTGCAATGCGACAACGACACAATCAGTGGTGAAATGATAATATTAATATTGTTAATTCATCAGATTGCATTTAAACCTTGTTTGGGGTTGGGGTGAAACTATTTTAACTTCCAAGATGAAACCGTCTTATTGTCAGTTGTTGGAATCACCCTGATTTCCCCGAGAAATGAATTAGTTAGGATAGATATTGGTACTTGTCCACTCATTGACATTGATACTGGTCCACTCATGTCCTTGAGCTGAGACAACTCATGTTTAGTTGAAAATATCTCTGAAAATGTTTATTTTTAAGTTTTGCCAACTTTTTATTACAACTTTGATTTAATCACTAATAAAGGTTCTTTTGTTGTGTTTACTCAAAAATGCTTTGGTGCTGGCTTACTCTTTTAGGTTTTCTCAACTACTCATTCTTTAGTTGGAAGTCTGTATTCTATCCATCCATTTTTTATACACAGAAAGGCCCGGCTCAAACCCGTTCCCCCCAGCCAAGACTCAAACCAGTAACCTTCTTGCTTTGAGTAAACAATGCTAACCACCACACGACCATGCATCCTAAAATATGCATTTAAGACTTCTAAAATCTTTATTATTAAAACAGTTAAACATTTCCATTCAACATTTTTATAATGAAGTTACAAAAATGTCTAATATTTACCCATAACCTGTAAAATCTGTAAAACGCTCTGAAAAAATGTTGTGAATTTGCGCTATACAAATAAAGCTGAATTTAATTTAATCTGAATATCCCTCCATTTATGCTCCCTCATGTACATAAATAGCGACATCTGTTTCAAACAATGTCATACGTCGCTGTCCTCATACTTCCACACGTCTTTTGTGTTGCCATGATTGTTAAGTCAGTTCCTCCACTAGTGAGCAGTGCTAAGTTCAGAGTTCACTTCTGCAAGCGGATGTCAGTTTCAGACACCGTTTAGCAGTGGTAATATGTCACTATAAGGTTGTTTCCAACCACCCAACACATCCTAAACACTAACATATAGTCTTTAGTCAAAAGCTCACACAATTTTTACTTTTACAGCAATCTCGTCTTCATTCTTCTGCTTTTTTTGTTCCTGACCAGATGCCAGAACCACTTCTTCTGGCTCCTTTTGATGTGAAGGAGAAACAACTCTACTTTGACCCCCTCCTGGATGGCAGAGCTTCTCACTGAGGAGGAGACCCATTTCACAATCTCATTCTTTTGGTCACTACCCACAGCTGGTGATGGTAGATCGACCTGTGAATTGAGAGCTTCATCTTTCTGCTCAGCTCCTTTTTCACCACAACAAACCGATCACTGCACCGCTCCACCCTTTCCTCACTTGTAAACAAGACTCCAAGATACTTGAACTCCTCTACGTCAGGCAGAACCCGGAGAGGACACTCCACCCTCATATCCAATCATTTAATTTCACTGCTGATTTTAAACTTCACATTTTGAGTTGGTTCAGCTTTTTTAAACTACTTGTTCACCAAACTTAGAAAGAAATGTTAAAATGACAAATATGTAGTTTGGCCGCTATATTTTATCACTATGATCCAATTATAATCCTATTAAAATAAATCCATTATATAAACTACACCAATTTACAATAAATTATACAATAAGTTACTTATAATGCTTGTCATGTCATTATCTGTACCGCTTATTCCTATTAGGGGTCGCGGGGTGAGCTGGAGCCTATCCCAGCAGTGTTTCAGGTAAAAGGCAGGGTACACGCTGGACAGGTCACCAGTCCATCGCAGGGCCAACATAGATAGGGACAAACAACCAATCACGCACACACTCATTCTTAGGGAGAATTTAGAGTCACCAATTAACCTAACATGCATGTCTTTGGACGGTGGGAGGAAGCCAGAGAACCCAGAGAGAACCCACGCATACACGGGGAGAACATGCAAACTCCACATGGAAAGGCCACCAGCCCCCACATTTGACCCTCCTCCAGCCGAGGCTCAAACCAGCGACCTTCTTGCTGTGAGGCTGCGGTGCTAACCACCACACCACCGTGCAGCCCTACTTATAATGCTTATAAAATAAAATATTACTGCCTAGCTAAGAAAACTACTTGATTTCATTAAATCAGGCCAACCATGTGTCTTGACTGGCTGAGGTTGGAGAAGACAGGAAAAGGGCTTCAACAAACACAAAACCTCTAAGTCAGGGATACCTGCTGAGAAAGAAAACAGAAATGTCAGCCCCTCCAGCATCACTTATTTTTTTCATCACAACTTTTCTGTCTCAACAAGGTTTTAACCTTGTTTCAGTTTGGCAGAAGCATTTTCCCATTTACTGAAATCCCAAGGTTAGAAAATTAAACATGTTCATGTCAAGAAGTCTTTTTTACATAATAGTAGTCAAAGGAGCCATTTTTCCAAGCGGACAGAAGCCTGACTGCTACTGGCCAACAGGGAAACTCCCGAAGCTCCCAATCGTCCTCTTCGGCTCTACATTAGTTATCAAATGGCTTGTAAAACAGGAAAACGAAAGTCAGGAAGAGAAGAAAAGAGAGTTTTCTTAAACTTTTTCTCAGATAAATCTCATCATGTCACATCTGGAGTATATATACATCCAAGTGAGTGTTTTACAGCTGCATCTCTGAAGGTGACCGCTGGCTGTTCAATGATTACAGCGTTTGGACTCAGTTAAAACTCGCCCTTTGATTCATCCTTATAGTTAACATGCTCAAAATCCAGTCATGCAAATCAGAATATGTGTCAGAAAAAGATTACTTGATAATCATTAAAGCTCATCTTCCCATCAGCAAATGATGGAGAAGTTATAAATATCCACGTCACAGGTAATACTTACCAGCTTAAAGCCTCTAATGGTGATTGTTTACTCTTTAGGCAAAAGGCGCCATCAGTTAATGTAAAAATGTCAATATTTGTAGGTAATTAAAGGTAAAATTTACATTTCTGTTGAACATAAACTTTTTTCAATGGTTTGATTTTTCCAGCAACCTGAAATAAAAAAATAGCTCAGTTTACTGGGTGTGTATTTTTCCAGCCTTTGGACTAGAGTTGAAGAGGCACAAGAGATGATGGGGTCGGGAATTGGATGGATCATCATGGTTCAACATCCACCTTCTTCTAGGAGCTTGCTGAGAAAATAAAGCTGAAAGATCGATAGCCTGCACTTTATTTTTCACACTCTCTTGCACCCTGTGCTGTACTTGATTGTTTAGTCGAGTCACAGTCGTTGTGGCTGTGCTCCAATTTAGTTTGAGCAAGTAGGAATGGCTTTTCATTCTTCTTGGAAAACATTTGTCATCATGTTTAAGTCCAAGTCAACATTTACAATTTACAATCAGTGATTCCAACCTGAGGCTGCGTGGTGGGTAGCCACACAGCAAGGAGGTTCCTGGTTTGATTCCTGGCTAGATGGACTTCAAGTCTCACTCATACACACTCTAATTGGCTTTAATACAGTATAATTAGTTGATGAAGCTTCATTAACACTCATCTTTAATGTCACAGAAGTGCTGTGGGAAACAAAAGTTGAAAAAAATTGAGGTTAAATCAACGTAAATACGATGGTGATGGGGTTAGTTCACATAGCTGTCCACTTCCATTTAAAGACAACAAATGAGAGGTAATTTATTGGATCCATTTTTAGCTTAATATTACTTTCAATTTGCCAGTAGTTTCTAAAAGTACTTTTTTTTTATTTTGCTAAAAAAAAATCCCAATGATTTGAGTCGGAGGTAAAAATTTGAAATAAACTAATGTCATGTCCATTTTCCAATCATAAAACTAAAACATGTCCAAATTTCTGCTGTTTCTCTCTGTTAACGAATCAAACTAATATATTTAGAAAAAAAAAAAATCTAAATATCATCTGAAGTCAACCTTGATGATGTCGACCTCCAAAGCTCCTGGTGTGAGGAAACCAGTTTGCTAAGCAGACAGGAAAACATGTTCTGGTTCCCATATTGAACTTTTTTCCGCAATAATCCATGTTTCACCAGAGTTTCAGAGTACAGACAACATGTTCTAGACATAATATACACACATCAAGCTCTATACCTATTAGAGATTCTTCATGAAAAATTTTAATTAACTTTGGAAGTGACTATGCTCCATGTACTGCTGGGTAGTTTTCATGTCTTCACTTTGCAAATCAATTACATTTGATTCCCTCAAACTGTTTGTTTTTGCTTATCGTTTCATCCCTGTGTTGAAAACTAGTTATTCAGGCTGCTGAGTGTAACAGCGAGGTTAGTGGTCTGTTATTATTTTAGTAAAAAGCACATCCACACCAACTTCCACTGCAAAGAATGAACAGTTTGAGCTCTGTTACTTTACGTATGGCGAACCTGAAATTATTGTGTGTTAAAAATTAAATCACACATTTGATCACATCAACCCGTACGTCCAACATACTCACATTTATGGAGTTAATTTAATTTCAACAGACTCAAATCTTTCAAACCGTCATCAAGTTCATAAAACTTAATTTCTTTAAGAAAATAATTTTTTTTAAGCTAGGTTGTTCAGTTTTACAGTGCATTGTAAATTGTCCCTAATGTATAAAAAATATATATACAAAGAAAACTGGCAAGAAAATATAACATTTCCTTTTAGGTTTGCAGCTTTTATAGGTGGATGGTCTCCCTGCTTCAACACACCTGACTACAATTAATGGGTTATCATGCAGAATTTAAAACAAGGTTTTGGATCCATCTGATTTGAACCAGGATCTAAAAGGACCAGGACAGTGAGCCTACTGGAACTGGATGCAGTAAAGCTACCTTAAATCTTTTGATAACAGACTGTAGCAGTCCTCATTAAAAAAAAGCAAAAAACACACACACTTTATTCAAGCTAAAGTAAGAAATTATCTATGCAAGCAGAGAAGCCCAGACTTCCCTCTCCCCAGCCACCTTTCCCAGCTCATTCTTGGGGGACATTGTCCCTCCAATGTGTCCTGGTCATTCAACCAGCCGCCACACATTTAAGCTGTCTGGAACAATCACCATGTTTTTACATTTTCCTTCATACTAGGGAAGCTACACCTTTAAAATGAGCAGAAAAGTCCTTCTAAAAGCGACAAAGAGAAGAGAGAGCTGTCTGCAGCAGGCACAGGTGGGGAACTGACTGAGTCCAGAGTTAGCCACAGCCTGGTTTGGAAGGACAGGCAGCTTAGGACAACAGCTGTGGAACATCTGTTGACACACAAGGATATGATTTGGAAAAAAAAAAAAAAAAAACATTGACGAAGAGCAGGGGACAAAGACTATAAAGAAACTTGACATGTCTTCAAAAGTGGATGTAGCAACCAGGTATTTATAGAGAACATTGTTAATGAATTGCAATTGAACACCAGGAACACGGCAGGAACTGGTTCTGCAATCAAAAGAGCAAAGACAAGACTATCCGGCCTCTGGCTGACACCGTGACAAAGATCTATGAAAAGGTTATTATCAGTCCAAAAGGAATCACTAAGAGACTTGTCTTACAGCAGAACGGCACACCTCAGTTCAGCAACTTGTTTATTATTAACCCTTGTGGCCAAAAGTGTCCACGCACAAAAACTGATATTAAATCATTATATGTATGTTTCTTTTTTTTTCCAAACTTCTGCTCAAAACCAATAAGCATTCAATCAATTTAATGATTTTATCCCTTTAAATACTACTTTGAATATTTAAATTACTGCATCATATTTTAAACAAAACCTTGATTATTTTTCATACAATAAATATTAGAGAGATGAGTTTTTGGTGGTTATTAGATACTTGTATATATCAAGGAGAAGCAACAACATTTTTCTTATTCCATTTGTATTTTTATATGAAGTGTCAGAAACTCTCTCTGGGGACCCTCATGACAAAAATATTCATGCACAAAAACTGCTATAAAATCTTCATATGTCAGAAGAGTTATTGCAAAAATTCATGGCACTTGCTGCAACACAGTGAAAATTATCATTAACAAAAAAAAAAAATGAATTGGCATGTGGAACATGTAAAAAGAGATTCCTCAATCCAGGAATTCTTGGTCCTCTCCGGATGCAAAGGCTCCAACAGTGGCACAGCAGAGTGAGTGCTGATGGTGAGGAGAGGACTCAGGATCAAAGAAATCCAAGCACCCTTCGGCTAATCCCCCCTCATCCCTCAAGTAGCATCTTCATCTACTGAAGCCTCTTTTCATTCACCACTTTCTATTCTCTGTGTCTCCAAAAAAGCTACATGTTAAAAAGGCTGCACTACTCATTGCTAATTGGTCCCCAGTAAATTTGTTTTATTAGTCTTATTTCTTGCAGAAACTGAGTAATATTATACTTTAACAAAAAACAAAAACAAAATAAATTGAAGCCTCTCCCAGACTGGTTTTCCTGGTAAACTGACTCCTCAAAAACGAGCTTCCGTAGGGTCTTTTCACATTAAAACAAATCTAACCAAACATGAACTGAAGTGTGAAAACAAAATAAATGGATACTTTCTGCTTTCACAGGCGTAGACTTTAAGTTCTTATTGACAGTTGGAGATGATCTTTGCGATGTGTTCAAGTGCTATATTTTCCTGCCCAGATACTGGCGTCACGAGAGGATACAGCAGGGGTGGTCCGAGTTGCTTCTTCATGTTGGTTCAGTGTTTAACGGCTTTCAGAAGAAGAAACTGGCCCAGTGTTTATCCCAGATGTTTGCAGCAGGAGACGATTTGCTGTTTATTGAAAAGCAAGTCAGGACATTTGCACAACTGATTTGATGTAAAGATCAGATCTTTGCTTATACGGATGCACAAACACAACTCATAATGAGAGAGCAGAGGAGAAACACGTATACCATTGGATGAAATGTAATCATCAGTGCACCACAATTAACTGAAAACAATAAAATTTTATTAAATTATAATAAAATTGGATTGTAATAAACTGGTAATTCCATTAAGATGAACTTTGTAAACTTGTTCAGTATAAATAAGCTGAATTTAATTTGATAGGCTTGAAATCTTTGCAAACATATTTTGCATCTCTGCCACATGGAGACTTTCAGCACTTTGGAGACAGAAGAGAAAGATGAAGCTCTAAAAATAATTCTTCCTTGTGGGCAGTTCTGCAGGAAAGGTGGATTTCTGTGATCACATATTTGAAAACTCTTCCCACCTACTCACCACTTGGTAATTGGAAACTGACTTAAAATGATCATTCACTAGTTTATTTAAAAAAAAAAAAATACTGCAGCAACCTTGCAAGGTGTAAAAGTCAGCACAAATGCAACCTACAAAAAATCATCTTTGACATGAAGATTTATGTGCACGGATTCAACCTTAGTCTTCCATGTGGGGCCATAATTTTGATCTCACTTGAGAATATTGTGAAGACAAAAAAAAAAAACACAATACACAATTTAAAGATGGGTTGCAAAACACCTACTGTAATGCCCACATTTGATGATTAAAAAGGGGAAGCAGATTACCTGTTGATGACTTTCATTACTAACAGTAAATAATCTGGGATACAACAGTGTAACATAATTTTGAAAATCTGCAGCACTAGGTCATAATTCAAAGCTCCCTCTTTGCAAGCTTAGTGTTGCACCTGCAAATGTCCTCGGCTCAAGCTTGAGCTCTCCTCCTCCAACTCATGCTGTCATAAAACCTTTGCTCTTGGACTTCTGGGCTGCTGTGAAAGGATCCTCTTAAAATTCATCCAGCCCACAGAACAGCCAGATATAATGCTGACCACATGAATCATCACTGCCTCCTCGTGGTGACCTTGTTTTACCTCTAAGTGCACTGCAGAAGATGGCTACTTGATATGGTGTAGTGAAAAGTTTAAAATATGAGCACTTAGCAGGAGAAGAAAGCTACATCACCTGTACAAGAAACATTGTATTTAAGTGGGGATTTCCTGGCTAAATACCAGTACTGTAACTGATTTTCTTGTGTTTTCTTTTCAGATTGTCAGAATCCTGTTTTCATGTTGGAGCTATTCTTTTTGCAAGAAAGACTGGGCGAAAATGAAGAGAAGTGCCTCGTGCACCACAGAAAAGTGTAAATGGCTAATGCCATAACACATCAAAAAGTTATATAGATGTATTGTTTATAATAATATGGATTTTTTTGTTTTGTTCATTTTATTAAGGTAAGTTTGTAATTTTTTTCATAATTTCAGATACCAACTGCACCTGTTTCCAAGATTGATATAGAATCAGCAAGATCAAAGAAGAAAAATAATTCTGTTTTGAGGAACTCCGTGAGTAACAGGTATAGGGAGTAGAAGAGGAGACCAGGGCCCAGAGCTCATCCACTGTCTGGTACAGCCAAAGAGCATGAAGGATTACAGCCTCTAAACTAAAACAAGTTTTACAGAGCAGTCACAAAAGACCATCCAAGGCTTTGATCAAGTCCATTTGCTACCCAGAACACAAAAACTATCTTCAGCAGCAATAAGGTATTTATTATGTAAAGTTATGAAAAGGGAGGAGTACCGTACACGACACGGTAAAGAAGACTTGCTATCCAAAATATTTAATGCTGTTTTTCTTTTTTTTCCTTTTTGTATAATATAAAGTGTTTTACATGTGTGAATCTGTCTACCCTGGTGCATTATTCAACCCTCATGTTTATTTTTTTTACTGGAGAAGCATCCAGTTGGCATTGTTCTTGTTTTGGGTTTAATTAGAGCCACCACAGCCTTACCGCTCGCCACATAAGCATATGCACCGAATAAAAAGTTCTATTATTTGATCAGCTGTTAGGTTGTACCGCAGTTTCTTCCTGAAATCCACCTTATAATCCTGCCTTATTTTGGGATCAGGATAATCCTGTTTTTTTGGATCAATGTTATCCAGATTCTACTCAAAAGTTTTGAACAAGTCAAACTGAGGGTTTTATCCAGATAACAACCAGGATTGGATTACGTGATCCAAACCGATTTTGGAATCTGGATTTTTAAGATATTTTTTTTTAAGATTTGATTCTATCCAATAACCGAAATTCGATCAGATTATGTTTGAACAACTGGCCCAATAAGATATTTTTGATCAACCAGACTTCAGGGAGAATTTCTTTTAAAGCATGCACAGCTTGTGTTGACCTTGTAATTGTTTTTAAACACGGCCAGTTGGACTCAACTCCTTTTTCAGTTTAGGATATTTGCAAACTGCTGCGTCATTAGCAATGTGAGTCAGGAGTGAGTTTTCTAGTTCTTTTAATGTTTGAATGCCTGGCTGCATAAACCTCTCAGTAATTTGTCTATCTATTCTACTGTGTCTTGGATACCATGTATAGTAGGCATACAATGGCTGCAACAGACACAGGTGCAGATGGAACTCTCTTTAGGACCCAGGGTAGTGAGAGTTTCCCTTATGGTGTGTTTAATTGGGCATGTGTGTGTCGGAAGTGGGAGCTCAGATCAACAATATCTTTAGTTTTAATGTTCCCAGTGCTTCCCAGCCTTACAGACGTACAACAAAACATGGAAATACTGTTTAGGTAAGCAGCAGATAGCATGAATTCTATGTTGGGTTAGTGGGATTAATTCGACTTTCCGAGTTGAAGATGTGATTTCACGGGGGGGTTCTGATTAAAATTTTGACTTGGAGCTTGAAAATTCCCACATTTCTGTACAACTGAAATGCACCATTAGCAAATTAGCATCAGGGAGGCCATTGAAATCAGGAAGAACGATCAACAGAGATGAGGAGGCACAGCACCTTCTCCCACACCTGGGATGTTGTCCTACACAAACATGCCCCCCTGCTGCATGGCAAGTCTGGATGAAACTGTCCTCTGTCTAGAAGAAAATGTAGAGATCATTAACTGTACTAAACAGTATGACCCTGATTGGATTACGTTACTTTCTGTTGGTCTATTTCTTTGTATTTGTTTTGTTGTACATCTGTTTAAAACTCTAAAAAAACATGTCATATCTGTTATAATAAATCAATTTAAGATTGTACTGTGCACTTTAAAGGTTTTCTAATACATTTCAAACAGCAGCACAAGCAAAACATCATTATAAGAAATGTTTAAAGATTAGTCAACTTCAAAAAATGTACTTGCATTTATTTCAATCAATAGCAAGTTATAAAAACTGATGACAACTTTTGACAAAGGTCGGGGTTTGCAAAGTTCCTTGTTAAGGCATTTTGTTTAGTCCCCAATTATTGTGAACCTGAACAATTAAAATGTACAATTATGGCCAGTAACAGTATCAATAACGAAAAAAAAAAAAGAGTAATTTCAAAAGATTAGTAATACATGTACAAAAATTACAACTTTAAACATGTGTCCCAAAAAAAACAGGGATTCCCTGATAATAGACTCCGAGAGGTTGGACAGTGCACAGCAAATCACGACAATTTTGTGAGATGACACACACTAGTGAGTTGTTGATTTAACAGCCATGTGCTGAATAGGCATTCCTCTACTCTGCAAAATTGGATATATTCTTCTAACTTAGCCTATTACCCTTTCTACATAAATGCGAACACGTGCAAGTTTCCTTGTTTGTTCAACCTCATAAGCAGACAGTTGTTTTTTCTCCTTTGTGAAAGAAGGTGTCTTTAAAGAAGCACATAAAAACTACTTTATCTTCAACTGTGAAGCCCCGATCTGCAAGTACAATATCTCCAGATATTGTATCTCACAGATTGTTCAAGATACCTTACTCGTCTGTTATTTGTTTGTCACTGGTCCTCCCTCCCCAAGCATTTGAAATCTAAGTAGCATAACCATGAGGAGCAATGCCAATAAGGAATTTTACTGTATTGCGGTGCTTATAATTGATAAATAAACAAGGTTTGTGTTCTTGTCAAAAAATTGTTAGGCTATTCAATAAATACATCAAAGCAGTCCAACACCACTTCAACTTTAAGACCAAAAGCCTTTCTGAATGACATAAGCATGGTTGATTATATTACTTCTTGGTCAGGCCACTCTATTAAGAATTGTAGCCTTCCATGGAGAACGTGAATCATCTTCAGCCAAATTTGAGGCACAGTGGCTGTTGATATATTAAATCGGTAGGCCAGGTCTTGGAGTTGCAGACTTAATCGGTATCTAAAAATGTTCAAATTTGGATAGAACTTACAACGATGATGTGGTGATGTATGGTTCACAGAGCTGAAAAATTTGCATCAAAACTAAAACATTGGGCAATCCAGTGTAAAAACTTTTCATTGTTCTGGAATGTTGCTGGAGTAATTTTAGTTTCTGAAACTTTTTCCCTAAGGTTGCAGACCTCAGATGTGTAACCTTTCGCTGCATCCTCCAGCCATCTGAGGTCAACCATGGTCAGATCCGTTTGACTATTAATAATTGATATTTCATAATATAACACAAACAAATAAATAGTGGCTTTACCTTTGAAACATTCCTCTTCATGGATCGGTGAGCCTTCATCACAGAGAACGTCCTCCAAATTGGCTGCCTCCCTCTCAGTGGCAGTGCTGTGGTGCTCCCGTGCCCTGGCTCTTTCTCCCCACTGGTTGATGCTTCTGTTTGTTGCCTCTCCTTACTCCTTTGGTATCCCAAATTAACAGTAGGGGTCCAGTCTTGGGAATTATCAGTTGCTGCTCTAGGACAACCTAAAATAAAGTATAAAACTCCAAAATAAAGCACTAAGCTAACTGCTAACATTAGCACTCTGAAAGCAACTAAGTTAGGAAAAACTGCTTACCTCCCATTTTTTATGTTTGTCTTTCTAAATATTTGTTGAATTAAATGTCTGAAAATATGATTGAATAAATAATATCGTGCTTACCTGTTAGAAAGTGGTCTCTGCAAACTCTCTTTCAAGACATAAAATAAAATGTTTATTTTTCTCCAGATTAGATTGATTACAACAACCGTACGCAGCACAGAATTTAGGCATTTTGATGCAGAGTTAACAGTATGTGCACTCTACTCCTTACATAGTGCCCTATATAGGGATCATTGGGGGTGTCCAAATGTCCAGAGAGAAAAAAGTAGGGCACTCAAAGTTACCCACAATGCATCTTGAAAAGTAGTGAGCACCGATGTCACTAGATTGGTCAATAAAGACCACAATGCATTGCAGGCAGAAGCTTAACATGGCGCAAGGAGGCAGAAAAACATTTTTTATTGAACACATATGGAACAAAGAATAAAATACAACAAGGAATAAAAATATTTACAAACAATTTTGGATTGGATTTGGAATGACATCTTGATGCGCATTGTGGTTGCCGTGGTGATGGCTCGTAGTCGCGTGGTCTGCAGCATGGGAAAAATAGGCAGCTTTGTGTCTGAATCGCCAAGAGAATGAGTGCACCATGTAAAGTGCTATATAGTGCAGCCCTATGTAGTGAAGGAGGACGCAGCAAGAGGAAAAATTCTGTGCGGCTTTGTTTATTTCCTGACTCTCGTCAGCATTTCATTACGTCGACGCTATGTCAGATGAAATCCAGCAATATGGGGTGGTACTTGATGCCTGGTACATACATCAAGATTGTCGGGGTGTTTGTCTCGATTTTGCCTCTTCCCGATCAAGGACAGCAAAAGCCCGATTATCGTGAGTCTTAAGATTTTCCTGTACAATTATCATTTGTTCTGAGGTGTGTTACGAGCACATTTGTCCCGATAATCGGCTCTGAAACGGGTCGTGGCCGACAAGTATTCAACATGTTCCATATTCAAGTCAACACCACACTTTACCAGGTGTGTTGCAGCAGGGAGACATCTTGGACCTGCAGGATAGTGGGCCTTGAGGACCAGGGTTGGGGACCTCTGCTTTAAGTGGCTTAAAATATTTTTTGAAAACTTATTTAAAAAAAAAAAAAAATAAACATAGAGCTTGTTTTCACCCTTCGCTCATACCAGAACTTTGTCTTGTGAGAGTTCATGCAAGCTTTTAACTAATGTTAATGAGGTGCATGCTGACTGGCCGCAGGGAGGCCAGAGTCGAAAGGGGGGCTGGCCCAGTGCATGACTCCTAAACATCAACATTTTGGTGATAGCAAGCTAACCTGGCCGAGCAGCAGCTTACAGAATTCAGCCATTTCTTACTCCTGCTACAATGCCCAGAGGTAAGCCAAAAGGATGTGTGCTTTGGAATTAACAACTCAATTAACTCAACAGCCCACAATTAGCCACCTTTCTTTTGTAAATGCAGCTATTACCTGCCAGACTAGCAGTTCATAGATGCGGACACGCTCAGATCAGGGGGGAGGTGTATGCTTGATAAGAGCCTGGAAGCCTCAGATGTCTACAAAGAACTTTTCTTTCTTTTACTTTTCAGAGACTGGATGGGGCTTTCAAAATGCACCGTATTGTTTAGGTCATCACAAATAGCCTATGAGCTTTTGACCATATCTCACATTTATCACCTACCCTTTATTCAGCATTGTTCATGTGTGAAATGGTCCACGTTCACACAGGCATCGTAATATTGCACACATAGCCTGCTTTAAATGAGAGATAATAACTTTTTACTTTTGTGGAAACAGAGAAGTGTATCCAAAACTAATTTTGTTCAACACCCCATTGTGTTATTGTTTAAAACAGCATAGGCAAGTTGATGATTATTTTGTACAAAATAATGGCTAAACAGTCAACAGGCGTCCCCTGTCTTTTTTCAACATAGTCTGCAGGTTAGACTGTATACTGTACAGGGCATAGGCCCAACAGAAAATGTGAAGGGATACCCACACAATGTTATAATAACACAGACTACCTTTTCTCGTGTACTGTCGGGCAGCTGTAACTGTAAATAGCTGTGATTTGATACATGCAGCACTTTGTGTGACTGTGGACACTGTAAGCGTGCTATATAAATAAATCTTAACTGAAGTGACTGCGTCTGTCGCAAGCACTCGTCAGGTCCACTGTTTACATGCTGCTGTTTTTTTATCAATGTTTCTGCTTTCATAACTGTTTGTCCACATATCACAAGTGTGCACACATTCCTGGTGCCACCTAAAGACCTAACTTTGAAGACATATGGTATGACATGACAAAAATCCAGTGTTTTTTCTTTTTCTCTATAATGAAATTTTTTGAGAAGCCTAAAGAAAGTTTACCTTCATCTACCCATTTTTGACTTATTACTGAGGAACACAGACAATCTTGGTTAAAACAACTAGAATAAAAATAAATTAAATAAATTAACAAATAAAAAATATATATAGATAGATGTAAAATGTAAAAGCAGGCTTACTGGGCGTGGTGGAAAGGTGGGCATGAACAGATGACTACACTTGGTACAGAGGTGGATAAATAGCTCACTCACAGCATATAATAGTTCACTGGTTTCAAAAACTTTATGCTGCATGGCCGTCAACTTAGAAAGGAAGATGCCAAAATACTACAGCACTCAGCAAGCTTTGGACATGATCCTGAACCAAGTCAACCCTTGCGACTCAGATAGAGAAGACATAGATCTCCAGCCGAGTTCAGACTCAAAACAATCCTAAATCAATACGGAGGAGGCATACTGGCAATGTTTTGAAGTTATTATTCAACTTATATCTGTGCAGATTTCTAAGCTTGATTGAGTTTTTCATTGCTTACATCAAATGGATATCTCTTTGCTTACATTTAAAAATATGATGACCCTACAGATGAGAAGACCATAAATAAGAAGTCATCTGAAGACACACACTGGGCCGACAGAGAAGGCAAAAGACGGCACAGTGTGGTGTGAAGAGAAGGTCGGGAGGCCTCTCCATCACAGCCCAATAGAACTGTATGCTGCAGATGGAGAGCCCACGGCTGGTCAGAAGAACAGTGTTGAGTGGCTTACAGAACTTCTTCTATTTTGTCACTCTTGACATGCTTCGAACTGTTCAGGAGCTGACTGTTCAACATGGATGCCAGATGCAGCACGACAGTTGGTTCCTAGCCCTCCCTGAACTAATGGCATTAATCGCCATTCTCTTCTTGCGGGAGGTAATCAAACTTCCATTGCTGCATGACGCATGGTCAGCAAAACTGGGACACCCACTGATCATCAGCATTATGGCCCAAAACCGCTTCCAAGACATCATGTGACACCTACGCTTTGATGACATGCAGTGAACGAGTTAGGACTGACAGGTTTGCTGCGGTCTCTGATGTTTGGGGGTCTTTTGTTGCCAACACACATCACATCCTACAACCCAGGCAGGTAGATCACCATTGATGAGCAACTTTCCCAACCAAGACTAGCTGCTGTTTCCTGCAGTACATTGCAACGAAACACGACAAGTTTGTCATCAAGTTCTGGTTGGCATGTGATTTGAAATCCAAGTATGTCTGCAATGTCATCTCATATCTTGGCAAGGACCCCAGTCGTCCCACGGTGGAGAGACTCTCCGAAAATGTGGTGATAAAGCTAATGGAACCGTTCTTGGACAAAGGAAGAACTGTTACCACTGACAACTTCTTCACATCATTGTCACTTGCGCGATGACTGCTCAGCCAGAAGACCACCAGCACAGTCAATAAGATTCGCCGGGAGCTTCCAGAAAACAGACTTCAGCCAAACAGACTTCAGACTGCAACTAATTCAGCACTCAGGTATGTGGCAGATATTTTGTTTTATGTACTGCTAGGATTTTCTTTTCTTGTTTTGCATCTAGGGCTCGAGTGTCATCATGGTGTGTGTAAAAATGCTACAACAATAATGTTTCATCTCATCTAACTCATCAGGTGTTTTTAACCTCTGGTGCCACACTGACGGTTTATGCGCCCAAACAGAAGAAGACCGTCTACATCCTCAGCAGCATGCACAGTGTGGTTAAGACTGGGTATACCTGAAAAAATAAGCCAAACACAGTCATTGTATACAACACCATGAAGTGCGATCTGGATGTGATGGATCAGATGGTGCGAGAGTACACTGTGAGTTCAGGAACACAGTGATGGTCAGTCGCTGTGTTTTACAATATGATTGAATGCAGATGTGCTTTATCAGGTATGTACCGGGGTGCAGGAGAGATGGGTGGACTTTCTAAAGGAGCTTGCAAGCAAGCTTGCTGAGTTGCATGTGGGAGCCAAGAAAGCGAATAAGGACAAACTTCTACGGCAACAACCTCCCACACCTGGCCATGGAAAAAAGTGTCAGGTGAGCTATCAGTGCAGGAAGTGTTAATTGCTACAAGTACACATGTGGCAAATGCAGAAAGGAAATGTCATGGCAGTGCCAAGCATGTTCAGACAATGTAGAGGGCTGATGTGCTGAAATGCAGGTTGAACACAAAAAGAAACACATGCCACCATCTCTGCACGTGAGATTTATGCAACCTAAATGCATTGGGTATTTTTATTCTTTATCACTTTATCCACATGCTGCACAGATTTGTGCATATAAGTCATTTTTAAGAAAACAAAGTCTTGTTTGAATGTTGTGCATCAGCAAGAAATCTCAACAAGAAATAAAAGAAAAAAACTGTCGACCTCCCACTAAGAAAAGGTATAACAACTTTCTGTTCTGATCACAAAAGTGGAAGTATAATTACCCATTGTAGCCAAAACAAAGTTTTGCTTGCAATCCCTCAGGAAAACAATGATGTGACAAAATATTGTAAATTAGTTCTAAACCTCCACCTCTCGTTACATTACAACACACTGATTCATTCAGGTAAAGGCAAAGCAACATTAATTCCCTTTATGTTTCATGTGAGTAACTGCCAGATTTACAGAACAATGGTGGCTGTTTACACCTTAGTTAGGATATCAAAACTAATCCAGCCACTTGGCTGCCCTTTGGGCATGGAAGGTAGAAAAGCCAAATAGCTGGGCTTTTGGACTTTTTCATTAAGAGGCTTGTGCAGAACTTGACAACAAGCTGTCATGTAAATCAGGTGTGTTGCGGCAGGGGTTACAGGTTTAAATCTACAGGTTTTCTGAATTCAGTGAAGCAAAGATATTGTCCAGAGGAGAGGGACAGAGCTTTTGTCAGTTTAAGCTAAAGATCAGGGCTGTTACTGAATGCTGGTAGATAACAGGTTAGAAAGGATTTTAAATTCCTTGATATTAAATTCAGTCTTATAAACAGACAAGGCAGCAGACATCGCAAGGAGATTTCTCATACTCATCAACAAAAAGTGACTTGAGACTTGACTTGGACGTCTGGTCAGAGACTTAAATATCACTTTGACTTGCAAAAAAGAACTTGTGAACATCTCTGCTTTCAACACTTTTAATTACTTGAAAATGTGTAAAGTGCAGAAAGTGGAGTTGAAGATGAAGGAAACAGTGGACCAGCTCTACATTATCAGCTGGGTCCTGGGGGATTCAAGGCCCAACTAGTCTAAATGTGCTTTGTTTACTTGGGAGAGGGCGTTCGACCATGCTCCTTGGGAAGTCCCGTGGGGAGGGCCGTTCAGTCTCTGTACAGCCAGTGTCAGAACTTGGACTGTAGCTGCCCTTTGTTACTGATTCCAGAATTTCTAGGTGATGGCAGGGTGTTAAGGGGGTCCAGTTGTTGGACTCTGGTTTGGATGTCTGCTTTCTGCATATGATGTGGTTTTGTTTACATTCGGAGACGTGATCTTCAACTATCACTGGAACTGTTCACAACCAAGTGTGAAGGAGTGCGATGGGGACCAAGACCTCTAAATGTGAGATCATGGTCTTCAGCCAGAAAAGTGTAAAGGGCCCTCTCCTGGTCAGGAATAAGGTCCTAACCAAAACCAAGGACTCAAAATATCTCGGGGTCTTGTTCACAAGTGTGGGAAGATAAACTTCCATTTATAAATCTGAATCCACTCTAAAGCAGGCGCACATGAGGGAACACCTTCCCACGCCTACATGGTGGCTATAAATGGTCAGGTGAACCTGTAATAAATATTCATCACATCATTTCCATGATGACTTGGGAGGGAAAAAGAGTGATGAAGTTGAATTTTTCAGGTTGTGAGGTAATATGGCGGGTCATACTTAGGTGCCAAAATGAATCTGAAGTAAACCCTAACCTAACACGAGGGGTGTTTAAATTAAGTATTATTATATGGGGAATTATAATATGAGTTTATTTTTTGGATAGGATGACTCTAGCCTACATCAATTTGTATTTCTAAATTGTCAGTATTACCCTTTCAAGCCCCTTAATAAGATATTAAAAGATGTAAGGGAAATCACTAAGATTAATCTCTTTAATTTCTGAACTTTACCGTGTACAAGTCCTGTTTTGACTCATTAATGGACATCAGCCTCCTGCTGATCTCCTGTGTACCTGATGACTCCATCCCTCTTTTCCTGTGAGAAGTACTTAGCAGAAGCCTCACTTTCCATTTTAACAATCTTCTCAATGCTTTGTGTGTGGCAAGGCCAGTTGTGCACCGCCATGAGGGTGTTGATGAAGTTCTTAACCTCTGAGGTGCTTAGGTGGCAGGTGAGAGGTGGCTCTGACACATCTTCTGACCAGCTGATCAAATCTCCAATGCTGGAAGCATCACAGTTAATGTCAGGTGTCTCTCTGCACCTGACAGAGGAGTCTCCCACCTGAGTGTCTGGGTTTGGAGGAGTGTTTGGAGGATGGCTTTACTGTGGGCATACCAAGCAGATCTTCTCACTGTTGGCATCACAACGTCCAGCACCTCCTTCCTCTGGGACTTGAGGCAGTCCAGCTGAATCAAAATGTGCCTAGGCCCTTCAATCAAGAAATTGCAAACTTTCACGTTGAACTAACATGGATAATACACACCAATGATAAATTCCACTATAAATGAATGATTCTTCCGGTTCTTTTCTGTAAGTTCATGCTTTAACACCCAGAACCTGAGAAGTCTGTTTGCTGTGGTGAGCCAGCGGCAGTGGTTTACTGGTCCAATCTCCAACAGACCCAGCCTTGCAGAAAGAACTCCATCCCTGATTGCACAGACAATTTTATAGCCATAGTGTGTTATGGTTTGTGTTTGTGTTGGTTTTGTGTTGTTCCGATCCTGGTTTATTAGTTCTGTTCATCAATCAGAGCTGCAGTTGGCCTCAGCCCTATGACATACCTTACACTAGATACGGGGGGCAAGGGCAATAATTGGAATCTCACCAGCCTCCCTCAAAATCGAGATTTCCTCAACAAGATGGCTACTCCAACTGCCATCCCAACTAGAAGTTACCAAAGTAAGAGCCATAACTTCAAAATAAAAAGTTTTCTTTTCCCAGAAGAATAGCGAAACAATAAATAATAATAAAAAAAAGATCAAATCAACTGCAAATTGGTGTAGGTTAGGGTCATCAGAATTGGAAATAAAAACTCAGATTTGTGTTCTACACACCAAAGTACACAATATGAACATCCCTCTTTGTTGATTTAAAAAAAAAAAAAAAAAAGTATGGCCCGTCCAAGTGAGGTGGAGACCCTGATGGACCATGTTGAAAAATCTAAAAATGTTTAATTGGTGGGCACGGCAGATTTATGCATGTGCAGCGTCTGCGTGTGTCATCAGTTACGGCGTAGCTGGCGTTGGTGAGTTAGCTCTCGCACTCGGGCATAAGGGGTGCGCGTCGTTTTGGTGTCGGGTTGCAGTTTTTCCTCCTAACCTGAAGGTGGCAGCAGGGGTGGTATTGGCCGGTAAACTCACAAGGTCAGAGTTTTTTTTGGTGGTTCACTTCAGTTCGGTAGATATTTTCTGTTTTAAAACAACAATGGAGTCCAGTATGGTTCAGTGTCCTTATTAGCTTGTGGAAGAAAACAAAGTTATAATTTGACCAGCCTCTCATCAACTTGTTTCAGTGGTTATGGTTTTATAAAATGGTGGTTACCACACAAATTTAGCGAGAAGATCAAGAAATCAGGCAACACGTGATCCTAAACGGACCAATTACAAGAAGATACCTCTGTGTAACCGTTTGTGTAGCAGGGGTGCATGTCAGGTCTGGAAGAGGTGCGCATCGAGCCTCTGTGGAGCTATGCTAAGCATTTGGCAGACACAGACGCGAGCATAAACCCGCCTTAACATCTTCCACTTGTCCTCTGGGGAAGGCCTGCAGGTGCAGAAGGACACGATCAACCCTATTAATGTGGCCATGGAGTTGCGGGAAATGGAGACAGTCTTGATGGAAATTTGGACAACAATTACAAAAGGATTGTGTAAGAATAAATAAATAAAAGGAAATCCACCTAAGCGTTGCATCACTTCTAGACCTCCAGTCTGTCCCACTCTGCTGGATCTCAGAATAAATGACCAAAGCTCACTTTTCACATTTTCTTTTACTGACTGGTACATGTTGGCAGCAGACTGTCCACCTCATCATTTCCTTGATTTTATTCTATACCGTTGGTGTCGCAGTTTCCTGTTTGTTTTTTTCCATATTCTGTGCATACGCCATGGTCAGAGTTTGCGTGGAGGAACATTCTACCGACAAGTTTGTTTTTTAATAAATTCCAAAAGTTGACTATGTTTGGCATACGCTAGTTTTTGTTCCCACACCAGCTTGATAAATTAGGGCCCTTGGACAGGATACCTTCTTGGTGGGGTGTTCCAAGCACATTACAATGGGTGAAGATGCTGGGAAAGATCCAGGACACGCTGGAGGGACTATGTCTCTCGGTAGGCCTGGAAATGCCTTTGAAAGCCCCTGAAGAAGCTGAAAGAAGTGGTCCGGAAAAGGAAGGTCTGGACTTCTCTGCTTAAGCTGGAGGAAAAACATGCAAAATAAAAATGAAGATATTAAAATGCTCAACCATACATTAATATCTCTGCTTTGTGGCCCACCTGCGTTTAGCTTCATTCTGAGCAGAGCAGAATGTTCAAGGCATCCTCAGCTTGGGAACTTAGAAAAAAAACGCACCTTTAAGAAAGAAAGAAAAAAGAGTTGCCAGTTAACTGTCACCTCCGTGTATTCACAGACATCTATTGACATACTCCTCACTCGTGGACACACATTCACACACACATCCCTCACCATGGGATTGTTTTTGCAATGGAGTTCACATATTGAGTGTTTAGGGGTCCTGCTGTGCAGTGGGTGTGGAGTGGAGTGCATCGTGCTTCTGGACATTTAACCTCTTATAACATGGACACCTCAGCTTACAGATCTACTAAGAGTGAAATGTTTAACACTCCTGAGTAACAGCATACACTCCGAGGCCAGCCCTGCTGCACAGGTCTCTGGGAACAAACTTTTCTATACCCTCTTCCAGAGTCTGTGTTATTTGATGTAGAAGGCAGATATGTTCCTGCTCCACTGGAGACTGCAGTTTGTGAATTAGAAAATATTTCTAAGGTGACTTTTTTGTGCAACTTGCATTTTGCTTTTCTGTTAATTCCCAGTTTGTGAAATTTCAATCTATGTGCAGAAATGCACTATAATATTAACAACTACATTTTCATCAGATGTATGTTAAAACTGTACACACCATCAACTTCTTCAGGTCTACCTGTTCATCTGCTTGTTAACACAAATATCTAATAAGCCAATCACATGGCAGCAGCTCAACACTTTTATTAAAAAAAAAAAAAAAAAAAAAAAAAAATTTTCTTTCAAAACACTGTTCACGACCCCCAAGGAAAACAATAACACATAAAAAAGCCTTCAGGAATATCAGAACCCTACTAGTCACGTAGACATGGTGAAGACGACTTGATAAAGTTCAACCAGAGCATCAGAATGAGGAAGAAAGAAAATTTTAGGTGACTTTGACTGTAGCATGGTTGTTAGTCTGAGTATTTACTGGGGTTTTCAGAGGGTTTCCAGAGAATGGTCTGAAGAAGAAAAAATATCCGGTGAGCATCAGTTGTCTGGACCAGAATGTCTTGTTGATATCAGAGGTCAGAGGAGAATGGGCAGACTGTTTGAAGATGATAGAAAGGCAATAGGAAGTCTAATAAGCACTGGTTCCAGCCAAGGTCTGCAGAATACTGAACACACAACACATCCACCCTTGAAGCAGATGGGCCACAGCAGCAGAAGACCACACCGGGGGCCTCCTGTCAGCTAAGAACCGGAACTGAGGCTACAATTCACACACACTCACTAACACTGGACAACAGAAGATGGAAAAACATTGCTGGTCTGATGAGTCTTTATTTCAGAAGAAATCTTTAGCCTTCTGCTTTTAACCCATCGTAACCAGAGTTATAGTGGGCTGTAATTTTTCCAGCACCTAAGGACCAGTTAAACACTTTTGACCCCTTACTAAAATTGGGGTCACACTCAAATATTTATAATAGGGCTACTCAATTTGGTCATATACAAGGGCTGCAATTGAGCAGGTTTTCCATGTATCCCTACACAAACACACCAGAGTCAAATTATTGCGTCATTGTGCAGAACCTGATAGGCTGTTAGATCCACTGTTGAAGCAGGAATTCCTCAAGAAAACCTGCTGGATTGCAGCCCTCATAAGACTAAATTAACTATCCCTGATCTAAAGACATGCTCTAGGCAGGTGAAGCTTCAACTCACAACCTCGGCATTGCTTTGCAGGTAACTGTCTTCTAAGTACCATGCGATGACCGATTGCACCACTGGAGCCCATGTTCCAGATGTTAGCTAAAGTCTTCAGACTCTAGAAAGTAAAGACACAGAGCCCAGAACAGTGACTGAGTGATATGATTTAATATTTACTACAGCAGACAGTAAAACCTGAGATACAACAGGGAACCCTATGAAATGTCATCTGGGCGAAGTGATTGGACCAAACAAAACTTCATCAGAAGCAAATACCAGGTGCCACTACTGTCAGCTAAAAACAGGAAACTGAGGCTACAGTTCACACAGACTAAACTCTACAATAGAAGATGGAAAGATGTTGCCTGGTCTGGTTTGGTGGAAACATCATGAAAACATCGATTCATCTAGCCTTGGATCAAAGCTTCAGGCTGCTGCTGGTGTAATAGTGTGGGGGATATTTTCTTGGCCCACTTTGGATCCCTTACTACGTGACATGGTTTAACCACCACAGGCTACCAGAGTAGTGTTGCTGGCCATGTCCATCTCTTTATGACAGTGAACAGTCTCACTGTAGCAAACATTACAGACTAATATTATAACTGTCAAACTCTTGGTTTTCTCTTTGATTAAAGCAAAGTGAAAAATTGAACAAGGAACCCCTGTGTGTTCTAAATTTGTGCTCAGAAGAAAATGGGATAAGAAGCCCTCACATCACCTGGAGGTTTCTTTTGCTCCAACAATGTTGTGTTGACCGCTTTCTAAAGCTGTGTTCAAATAATTTCATCATCATGATAAATACATTCAGAATACAATATTTGCGTTATTATTTAGCTACTTTTATGCAACCTTTTTTTCAGAGATGAATGTGTGTAACAAAGCAAAGGTTTGTTACGTGGACTGTTTAATATAAGTTACTGTACAGTTTGTCTATGCACATGTTTGCACTTTAATCTAGTTTTGCACAAAAAAAATCACATTTGCACACAATGTTTAATTTGTTGCATTTATTGAACAATGAAATGACAGCTGATTCTGTCTTCTAAATACCTGTGAAAGAGAGCCGTTAGTAATTTATTTATAAAAGTGTTTGTAAGAGCATAAGGTAAATTAATAGTGTAATGGTGTTTACTCACCGGACTCGTGTTCTCTCAAGAGCAGTCAAGCAAATGGCTTTCAGGTGGCCTGGACACTATTTTTGGGATTATGGTTTGGGAGAGACCATGAGACCAGGGAGTTAAAAGCAGGATTATTTGTATTGGTTTTGGGTTTACTTTATTTTTGGGTTATTAAATACATCAGGTGTGTGAATATTTTTAGGATTTTCTATGGGATAGTTTTAGCATAAGAGGTTTGTTTTTATAACTGAAGAAACACCTGCTATCAGCAGCAGGAGGTAAATGGGGCTTGTTTGCTCATTTGGGTGTGGCTGCTGGTGGAGGCTTAATTGCTCTGCAATGGGAAGTAGTGAGTTTCCTGTGTAAATCTATGACTGGTAAATAAAAACCCTTTTTGTATTGGATATTGCAGTCATCGTCTCACTATTTTCAGCCGCTCACAGGTCAGCCTGTTCACAATGTGGATCTTAAGTTTCAAATCAAATACAGTTCACTTTACTAGGGACTGTACTTGGTCAACTTAGATCCACTAATTCATGTGTCAAACTCAAGGCCCACACCTGGGCTGTGAATAAATTATCTTTGGCCCCCATGATCATATTTAATATTTATTATTAGAGCTGGCCCGCTGATAAAGTGTATGCACCACTATAATCCTACAAGTCCCACAATGCACTGTCACTGGTTGCTTCGTCAATCACGGACTCGCAAGCACACACCTCACTCATACTCTAGCAACCTGACAAAGCTACTCAACTCCAAAGCAACCTCTCTCCAAAAAATTTACTTTTATATAAGTGGAACACGCCCGGCTCTCTGCGGCGGAGAGGCAGCGCCGATGGGTGAGGGGCCTTTGCATGTACTGCGGAGAGGGAGATCACATTCTACCCGACTGCCCTCATGTTCTTCGGGCTTTAGTGGGTAAAAGAGGTCAGGCGTAGCACCGACACACAGATGAGTGTTTCTCCACCCTTCTATTGCACTGACCAATTCACAGTTCCAGTAACTGTTCATGCTGGTGATTACCGTTTTCTGGTCTTAGCCTTAGTAGACTCTGGGGCAGCAGGCAATCTCATCTCTCCTGAACTGGCTCGAAGACTTCAGCTGCCGTTCCATCGACTCCCCACCCCGGTCGCCGTTCGAGCGATAGATGGGAGGCCTATCAGTGGGGGCTCTGTTACCCACTTCATCGGTTCCCTGAAGCTCACGGTGCAAACTCATCGGGAGGAGTTGGCCCTCTATATCCTGCCTCAATCCCACCATCTCCTTGTTCTCGGACTTCCATGGCACACTGAGAACATGCCCACCATTCACTGGAGAACCCGGGAGTTGGGCTTTCCCTCACCTCCACCGGATCTCCACTCTGGGAATTTAGATTGTGCTTCCACGTCTGTGGAGAGCCCCTCCACGGGACCTGGGCTCTTGGTTCCCAGGGAGTAACAGGACCTGAGGGCAGTGTTCAGTAAGGTTTGTGCCACGCGCCTACCACCTCATCAGCCGTGGGATTGTGCCATCGACCTGTTACCAGTTACCATGCCGCCCAGGAGCCGCATCTATCCGCTTACTCAGGCTGAACAACATGCCATGGAGACCTATATAGAGGAGGCCCTCAGACAAAAATTCATCCATCCATCCTCCGAGATCCGAGTCCGAGAGTGATGAGAATTTATTAATTAGTGAGATTGTTTCAGATAGAGATGTTTGTGAGTTCTGGAGGAATAGT
>JBAMHW010000024.1:24774340-24788108 GCA_037177495.1 Rhadinocentrus ornatus | reverse complement strand
AATGGCTACCCCTCTCTGTCTGGAGTTATAACAGGCTGAGTAAACATGAGGAAACTGTGCTGTAGAGAGGGCATCCATTGATGTTTTTGTCATATGAATCTCCTGTAAGAACACAATGTCTGCCAGCAGATCATTTAATCTATAAAAGATTTTTAGTCTCTTCTCCCCCTGGTCCCAGCTCCGTGCACATTCCACGTAATAAATCTAAGTATGGTCATGCTTGTGGTGACAAGGTGAATGTTGAATGCTTCCTGCTGATATATATGCGTATGTATGTGTGTATAAGCGTGTGAATATGTATGCGTAGTGTTGTGTGCCTGTGTTGAATGTTTATAAATGTGCTTGAGTACTGTGCAGCTTGGCATTAGTGTTATATGTTTTTGTGGGGTGGCAGTTAGAAAAAAAGAAAAAAAAATTTGCAAAGAGAGAAAGTGGGAATATAAAAGAATAAATAAAAAAATAATAATAATATGCAGAAGTGGGTGAAAAAAGAAAATCCATAAACCCATAAACAAAAATAAACCCATTTTTGTAAACATTAGAGAGTTTGTCCACCAAGATGAGGGCTCCTCCGTCCAGGAATTTCCTTCTGATGGGGAACAAGATCTTGCGACGCTCCAGGATTTCTCTGGGAAACTGATCACTCATGCTAAGGTCAGTCCCACGAAGCTGTCTGCCGCAACGCTTCACCTCTTCTTTTTCTTTGTGAAGAACGAATTTAGCTACTATCGGCCTGGGTCTGCCCTCCGTTTTTTGCGAGATGGCTTGTACCTTTTCCTCTGGTAGTTTCAGGTTGGTTCTGCTAATTTTGTTACAGCTACCTCTGCATCTTCCTCTACCTGCCCAGGGATCCCTGAAATAACTAGGTTATCTCTCATGAACATCTAGGACTAATTCTTTCATTTTTTTTTATTTTCTACTGATAGTCTGCTTACTCCTTCAGTTGTTTTCCGTAGCTAGAGCCTCCTCCTGCCATGTCTGTATTCCAAACTTTCTTTTAAAAATTGAAACACACGGTGAAGAACCTCCATCAGAGAGAGCCGGATATCAAGGCTGGATAGCTTCCCATCAATGGACATTAGGATATCCGTCGTATCGCTGCCGGTTGGAGAAACTGGACTGGTTGCTTAGGGGGAGTCCGCTGACCAAATTCTTTTGGAACTGGAGGCCGTCGCTGCAGCGTTGTTGGATTTTCCCATTACGATCCGCTGGAAGCTTTCCTCAATGAAATCCGTCGGGCTGGTGAGATCCTCCTTGCTGCGATTCAGAGTGATGTTTGGTGGTGTGATTTGGAATATCGAACTATTTTTTTTTTCTCTTCTTCTTCTTCTTTATTTTTTTCCCTCCGTTAGTGTAGGCCGTTTGTTTGTTTTAGAGGCGTGCCATGTTGATCCTGCCGAGTCTTGCTGAGTCTCGCATTACAGCATGTCCTCCCTTGTCTCACTTCTTGTCTTAAGGCATTTTCACACAAAGGAAAAGCTACATATTTCTAAAGTGTGGTTCTACCTCACATAATTCAGAACTGTAATCTCTATCAAGAAGTTAAGATTCAATGCTATGTGGCAGGAATCTTCAACTCCAGTTCTTGAGGTCCACTGTCTTGCAGGTTTCAGAAGTTCCCCTGCTCCAACAGACCGGATTAAAATAAATGGACCCAAAGGTTTGTCTAGTTTTGCACTTCTTCTACTTCTTCTTCTTTCCTTTCAAATTATCCACTTTCATCTTACCCGGTATGGCAGTCGTAGGATATGTTTGCATGTTCCTTTGGCACCTGTTTTACGCTGGATGCCCTTCTTGACAAAACCTTCTGCTTGGGACAGGCCCTCAGGGAACACTGGTTTGTGTCCTGGCTGCAGATGCCTTTTCTATTTCTGCACAATGACCTGTTATAATTTAAGCCATATAATAGGAAGAGTGTCAAAACTGAAGCTGGCCTGATAACTCAAGATGTTAAGATGCTACCTCCCACTTTAACTAAAGATAGGCCTACAGTCTGAGATCAAAGTTATCTTTTAGATAAAAGAGCTTTATGTCCTTAAGAAACATAAGCAACGCCTGCATTTTACATTATGTGAAACTCCCATTTTTGGGTGTTTTTTTCGTTTTTTTTTTTTTTTTAATTTGTGCTGTGAAGCATCATGACAGCAGAATGAAGACCTTAGCAGCAGAGTATTGGTGGTGGTTCCAGCGCTGATGGTGTTCCATGGACGTGACATTGTGCTCATTGTGCTCACTCATGGCAAAGTCTGTTTTATGGGCTCTGGCCAAAAATTTTCCATCTTTGGGATGTCAGAAGTCATCCAAAGTGACCAGGGTTCTAACTTCTCCTCCGGCTTGTTTGCTCAGGTCCTTTGAGCACAACCAGTCTGTTATGGTCGCCTGCCTGCCAGCCTACAGATGGGAAAAGGGCTGCAGCTTGTTCTGCTGATTGCTGCCAACCTTGGAGCCGCCCACCCTCCGCAATGTTTCTCACATTGTGCCTTGTGGTCAGGGTTACTGTGGGCACCCTGGTTTGATGGGGGACCCGGGGCTGTTTAAGCTCCTGTGTTTTTTTGTTTTTGTTTTTTTATGTGTATTTCGTGTTTTAGGCCTCAGTGCTGACAGCAAATTGGAGAGACCAGTAGATACATTCCATAAGATAAAATAAGATAATCCTTTATTTGTCCCACAGTGGGGAAATTTTGGTGTTACAGTAGCAAAGGTGATAGAGCAAAACCAGTGTAAAAGACAACATTGCAGAGATAAGAAGAAAAATCGTACAGAACAAAAACTATATTAAAAAGTCTATATAAAAAAATCTATATAAAAGTCTGTAAAAAGCATCTATACAAATTAATTCATTAGTTTTGATTGAGAATTGATGGAGCATTCCAGGACAGAGCTGGCTTTTTTAGCCAGTTTGTTCAGTCTCTTCCTGTTAGCAGTCGAGATGCTGCTGCCCCAGAAGACCACACCATAATAGATGGCGGTGATGCCACCACAAAGTCAAAAAAGAATCTCAGCAGTGTCCCATGCACTCCAAAAGACCTGAGTATTCTTAGGAGATACAATCTACTCTGTCCTTTCTTGTACAGGGCGTTAGTGTTGTCTGTCCAGTCCAGTTTGTTGTTCAGGTGAACACCCAGGTACTGGTAAGATGTCACCCTCTCGATGTCCATTCCCTGGATGTTCACTGGTGCCGGAGGAGAGTGTTTACACCTGCGGAAATCCACCACCAGCTCTTTGGTTTTCCCTGCATTGATCCGGAGGCAGGAGGCAGTTCTGCTGACACCAGCACACAAAATCCTCAAATCACAAAAAATCAGTTTTCTGTACTCTCTGTCGTCTTCGTCTGCGATGAGGCTGACAACTGCAGAGTCATTTGAGAACTTTTGTAGGTGGCAGTTTGCTTATTTGTGTGTGAAGTCTGCATTATACAGTAAATGGTAAAGATGAAGGGAGCCAGAACTGTTCCCTGTGGGATCCCCGTGCTGCAGACAACCCTGTTGGACTTACAGTCTTGTGTCCTCACATACTGTGGTCTTTTGGTGAGGTAGTCCAGGATCCATGTTGTGAGATGACAGGGCCATCCAGCCCAATACCAGGCTGATAGGTGAACTGTAAAAGATCTGCCCTTTCCTGGGTGAAGCCCTGCTTTATCTAACCCCTAGGGCCTGGTGTTTTGTTTAACTTGTGTTTTCATTTGGTTTAGTTAAGTTGTGTTGTTTCAAAATATGTTTTATTATGAATTTCCTTACGTCTTCCTTTATTTGTTATGGTCAGTGAGTCTCATGTCTGTTCATTCTATTTCTTTCTCTCTCAACCACAAAGTAGGATGAATGCTGAAGGGGGATATCTATTCATTATTGTGGTGGAATTAGATATGTTATTAAACAAATGACGTGTCTAATATTTAATGTGTTTATTCTAACTGATTGTTCTTAACTAACTTATTTAATATTATTGGTTTTTAGGAGTTGCATATTCACATTGAAGGGAGCTCAAAAATTAGTGGCTATATCATATATGAGCGACCTATTCAGCAGGTTAGTTGTGGAGCAAAATACCAGGAATGAATAGTAATCAGTGAATAATGTAATCAGGCAAACCTGACTGGGGACCTGTAACCATCAGAGGCAGACCAGGGGCCCTTAAAATCCAGGAGACCAGCAGCCACCCCAGAGCATGAATTTTGGTCAGCACTCCACAGGGACAACCAGAACACAGCAGTAGTCCCTATCCGGAGACCCTCATGGCTATGAAGCACAGCCATGCTATGATCTAAGTCCCTATAAATCTCCTTTCTTTCTCATTCTAGTGCTCATTTTAAACTTTATTAAGTCATCTTCACCATGTCTACATGACTAAATGTGTTTAGTTGCTGCCATGTGATTGGCTGATTAGATATTTGTGTTAACAAGCAGTTGAGCAGATAGACCTGATGAAGTGGCTGGACAGTTTATTTCTATTTTAGGGTGTACAATTATTAATTTTTTTAATTTTATGAGCAGTATTTCTAATGTGGGCTCTGGCCAATGAAGGCCTCCCTTGAATGCTACTTGAAAAACTGGTGCTCTTTTTAAAAGTAATATGTCTCCTCGCGCCAGTTAACTTCCCCCTAGGGGTAATTCTGCTTCCTGCAACTTAACAGCAATTAACAAATGCTTGTTTAAACCCTCGCTGCTCACCCTACAGCAGAAGCTGTACTCCAAGGCTGACTATAAGAGCACACAATTGTAAATCGATTCGAGAGCCTGCTTCTAGATTTGTTTTAGTTTTTTGTCTTGGATGGAAAAATACTACAAAATAAATTAAACTTTTATGGTGATGTAAAATATATATATAGGACAATAAAAAGACAAATTGGCTTCTCAGACAACCAAAAGTATAAATAAGATGTTAAGATGCTTTAATGCATGACCTAGGATGACTCATTTTTCAACATTCTCCAAATCAATGCAGTAAGCATGAGCGTAAGAGGGAGATGAATGAGGTATGATGAAATAAAAGCTTCCTGTTGCCCATTACATCACTAAGCACCTGCTGGTTTCTGGGGGGTCAATGATAAAAATCTATCAAGACATTTAAAGCCAACATATAGAGCAAAGCAGTTAAATTTATAATTACGCCTTACGGAGGTCACAGCATTTCTGGCTAGTGGGACAAATCTGGAGAGGATTTTATTTTTCTTTCCAATCTCTGAGACGAACATGGAGCACTGTAAGAGTTTACATTTGACTAGAAGTGTCTAGGACTAGGCTCTAGGTTCGTATGAGCAGTGCATACAACAGACCACAGACCAAAAGATGTTGAAATGCTGGCTTGTTTATGGAAAACACACAGCTGTTTTTTAGACATGTGTGTATATATATATATATATATATAAATGTGTGTGTGTGTGTGTATGTGTGTGTGTACAAAACTTTCATAAATTCCCTTTAAAATATACAGGTAACATCCAACTCAATAAAATGGATTTTTATTGGTTCTACCCAGTATAAGTCAACTTTTAAATCAGAATAATTTCTTATGTTGTTTCTGTTTGAGATAACTTAATTCTGGGACCCTATTTTATCTCAGTTTGATCTTTAAAAGTTCATTTTCTGTCTGTGTTGTTTTCACCAAATACATGTAGCAACGATGCTCTTACAGGAGCAGAAACAATGCAGGATTTGTCATGCAGGGTCTTTATTCCAACTGCTTTCATTCACACAGCAGGAAGTTTTAGACTTCCAGGATTTTCCATGTTTTCATTTGCCTGGTTGTCAAAAAGCAGCAGATATAAGATCTGTGCCATCACATAGCTTTTTTTAAGGGATGTAGAGCTGAATTTACATCTAAACTGCAAAAATATTTGGACATCATTTATAATTTTGGTAAGTTTGTATGAGCCTGTAAACTGAATACCAACCATTTCCAGAATTTTCCTCTTAATAGGCAGACTTAAAACATTATTTAAACTATTAAATGTGGAGTGACTGAGGTAAATAGTAATATAATAAATATGCTTCATTCAGTTGTGTTTGTGGATATATCTGTGGACATTTGTTGACCTTACAAAACATTTAGTGATGTAGACCCCCCTCTGTCTGCTTTGTTATTCCTTTTATGTAATATTTTGAACACATCTTTTTAAAAACTAGCACATAAGAAAGAAAGAAAATACCAAATTTAGAGGAACCATACCGGCTTAAATTGTTGCCATTTCCCAAAAGAAAACAGCATATGCAATCCAACTCAACATGTCAGATGTTCATTTAGACAGATTTCTAATTTTGATTTAGCAAGTTTCTCTCATTTCTGACTGCAGCAGCACCAAATTCATCAAAACCTCAACTCTTCTTTTCAAAAAGAAACTTCCAAACAGAAACTGAGGTGTGATCTGATTTTGATAACACAGCTTATCAGTCTCCCAGCTGTCTTCTGTATATCACACCGCTCTCTGCAGCCTTCAGTCCATTTTCTACTCCTGCAGCTCCCTCTCAGATGAGAACACCATCTGTTCATGTAGCCCTCCAAGTAGCATGCTGTGCCCTTTGCCCCAACCCCAGCATACATGCAGTACACAGCAGCTTTCACTCCGTCTCTCCGGCACACACCTATAGAAGCACCCAGTCATCTGTATGCACCGGGTCGCCGCTCTGCTTTAGTCGACTGCAGAGCAATAGCCTTTACAGCTCCCTGAGGTGGAACTGCCTCCATTCCCAGAAGAATTCAACATGTAATACTCTTGTGTGTGAAGTGCTCGTGTGCTCTATTTTCCTGCCTTTTCTATTTATTTATTTTTGTCTGTTAATGGCACCAACATACTGTGCAGTAAAATTGGATCCACAGTGGGAGTTCAAGAAGTTCATCATTCAGGCTGTTACTTTGTAGAATAACTGCAATATTGTGTAGTGAACTGTGCGCTTTGTGCTTTTTAAGTCATGTTTTCGATTAAATCGAGACCCTAAATGCTGACCCAGAAAGAACCCTTGGCAAGACCTTGAAGGGGATAGAAAATTTGTTTTTATTGCTCAGACAATAGGAGCAAAAGCATTAAAGCATAACTAGCTAGCTAACTCTGGGATCAGAAACCTCACTAACGGCAGGCACTGCTCTCAAAATGGCACACGCAATTGTTAATAGGCAGTAACGATTCAAGCTCATCGTACCAGCTGTTATTTGGAGAAGAGGGGAATAGAATAGAAATATAATATATTTATGGCTAGTTAGCTGTATAATGTTTTCGTATTTCAGCCACGGTCTTCTTTATGCATTCTTATTTTAGTTGACACTCTCGCATCTCCTTCCATCATAACCTGGTGAAACGAATTATTCTATTCAGATTGCCACGCAGCTTAAAAGCTTTGATTTTTCTAATTTTATTATGAACAACAGGGAAAATAACCCAAATCTGGATCTCCATGGTAGGTACAGCCAAGATCGCACATATTTCACATCAAGCAAAAATATGATCCGATAGTGTCCTAATGGCCTGCATTCACATTACTTAACTCACATTTTATGTCCTGCCTGGTATTATTAAGTTAATTGAACTCTCTTAACAAAGTCTTAGCTAAGAACAAGATTATCCTGAGGGCATTTAAGAAGAAAATAAGCAAGTTCAATACATGTCCCATTTATTACAATTCAGTTTGAATCCTGCTTAATCACACTACTTTATAATGTGTACTCTAAACCAGTGGTTATTAAACCTTTTGAGCTATGACCCCCAAGATAAGATGCAATGGTCTTTGCGACCCCTACCCCCATGCAACAACAGAGTGGTTAATTGTGTGATATATCAAATTGGTCATCTTGCAGCATCCTATAAATCTAAGACTGAAAAACTGTCAGAATCATCATAAATAAGGAGGATAAAGTGGGTTTTTTTGCAGTTTATCGCTGGGACAAGCGACCTACATGCCCCAAATCAGCCTCTTTTGCTGAGATAATGTCAAATTTAGATTTTTAATATGGCATGTGAGGTATCTAGGCATAGCATTTCATAAGACACATTTAACTTTTATCATATAAGGCTCTCTCTCTTAGAGACTGGACTTGTATCCACCCACATGTGTGTCCTAAGCACGTGAACATCCTATATGTATATTTGTGTCTGATGTAGGATTGGAGGATTCAGGACGGAGGAATTTTTTTTGTTTCAATCCTATAAAACACACTTACACATCTGATCGGGAGGTCTTTTTTGTTCTGATCCCAGACCTCCAGATTTTACTGCAGAAATCTGTATTGATGCCTTACTTTTTGTAATAAATCTCATCTTATTCCTTCAAGTCAGTGTCCAGAGACGTTTTTGCCTTAGAACCAATTTTCCACACCTTCTGAATCAAGATACATCACGTGTACTTACTTTGTTGTCTATGAGTCAATGTGTTAAAAAAATTAAGGTGATCATTTCAAAGACTTTTCCTATACATTAATGGTTTATTTTGACAGGGGACAAGTCAGGACTTGTTGGACAATGACATTGATACCCAATTCTATGCCCATGTTTATTTATAGGCTTGTCTGAAAAATTTCCCTCTTTAGTAAAATGTATGAAAATGAAGAAAGCAAAGCAAGAGAATTGTATTCTTAAATTTCTTTCATTTATTGGATTACTTTATTGCATTTATGTCAGTATGAGAACATGACATTTTAACCTTCCATTAAAACGATATGCAAAGAGAAAAACAAATCATAAACCCATTTATCCTCACGACACACTCCTCCATAAGCCACCCAAGGCTTGTATCTTAAAATAGCAGCATGATTGTGTTTCTGGAATGAATTCGTTTAACATTTAAACTGCTTAATAAAACTCAGTAATTATTTACAAACACACTCATTAATTAAAAAATGAATAAATAAAAAAGAAATAAAACATGTAGTTGTACCAACAGAATATTCAATCCAGTCCAGTAAATCATCCATGCTAGCTCTCACACATGTGATGAGGGTGTGCCATGTTTTGTTTTTAAATCATAAGGAGGCCATGCAGACAGGAGACTGGGCTCTAAAGGATGGCCGGGAGGCCGCACAGACAGGAGACTGGGTTTTGAAGGATGGCCGGGAGGCCGCACAAACAGGAGACTGGGCTCTGAAGGATGGCCGGGAGGCCGCACAGACAGGAGACTGGGCTCTGAAGGATGGCCGGGAGGCCGCACAGACAGGAGACTGGGCTCTGAAGAAATGTCGGGAGGCCGCACAGACAGGAGACTGGGTTTTGGAGGAAGGTTGGGAGGCCACGCAGACAGGAGACTGGGCTCTGAAGGAATGTCGGGAGGCCGCACAGACAGGAGACTGGGTTTTGGAGGAAGGTTGGGAGGCCACGCAGACAGGAGACTGGGCTCTGAAGGAATGTCGGGAGGCCGCACAGACAGGAGACTGGGTTTTGGAGGAAGGTTGGGAGGCCGCGCAGACAGGAGACTGGGCTCTGAAGGATGGCCGGGAGGCCGCACAGACAGGAGACTGGGTTTTGGAGGAAGGTCGGGAGGCCGCGCAGACAGGTGACTGGGCTCTCGAGGAAGCCCGAAGGGCGTCTACAGGAGCTGGACAGCTGGCAAGTCCAAAAGGATCCACCCAAAGACAGGCCCTGGCAATAAAAGCGGAGAAGGAGTGTCCCCCTTGGGCTCAGAAACCAGAGGTGGCGAGGTATCCCAACCCAGGACCCCTTTGGAAACAGGAACCAGAAACAGAAGACGATTGTCCCTTTCTGGGCAACCCTCGGGAACAAGAACCAGTGGCAGTGGCAAGTACTAGAGCTGGGACGCTGGCAGTGTAGACCAGAGCTTGGACCTGGGTGCGAAGGATGATAAAGAGCTGGAGATGTGGGCCGTTTAGCTGGGGGTGACACTGGAGACTGGAGTTTTCCCCTGTCCTCACTTGATGTGTGGTTTAGTTAGTTATATTAACTACTATGAGAATGAATATCCGAGTGGTTTTTGTCACCTACATAAGACAGGAGACAGGTTGGGCATTCCCTATTCATCACTGAGCTGAATTACTTGATCCATGCTGGATGCATCTTTTCTCTGGACCAAGATACATTTATCTTACTGGAACTATTTTTCATGTTGCAATGCACAGAAGCACTGTGATGTTAACTGTTTATGGCTCTTTACTACACTTCTTTATGGCAACACCTACCAAAGGGATGGCAGTTACAGCCCTGCACAGTCTGATGTTAATTCTACTCGCCTGTTCTCGTTTTGCCTTGTTCAACCGCGAATAAAAGCTTCTTCTTCAATCTTTAATCACCACTTGTCATTCTATGCTATTCGACATTAGATTAAAGTGCTATGATGCTAAGAAAGATGCTGGCAATATATGTGCAAGTTATGTCAAATCAAACCAACCAAGGTTGAGCAAAGAGCTTCACAGGATAAAAGTACAACTCCAGTAGGGAGTTCTGTTGATTCTGTCCTCCTCTAAGCTGCAGAATGCTTTAAAAAAGTATTTTTCTCAATTTAAAAAAAAAAGGTTTTAATGGGACAATTTAACAGTTCTTTAACATTCTTCCTCAAATCATCATAATAATGATGATAACCAGTGCTATCCGATTTGCTATTGCATGCTGGTGCAGCAGGCTGAGGGTTGCAGACACAAACAAACTGAATAAACAAAGCCAGTAACGTTGTGGCGATTGAGCTGGACTCTGAAAGTGGTGTCAGAGAGAAGGATGTTGTCCATAATAAAGACAAAACTGAACAATGCCTCCCACCCACTTCACAACCTGCTGATCAGTCACAGGAGTACGTTCAGTGAGAGACTGATACCACCTAAATGCTCACTGAATAACACAGGAAATCATACCTACCTGTGGCCATCAAACTGTACAACTTCTCCATATAGCTGCAACATCCACTGGTATACATTTACACTTTATATTTACATTTTACTGTCTATCATTTTGATAATACTGTACTTACTACACTATACTTATACTTACTATAATATACTTACTCACTGGCAGGATTTATCCTGTATCTGTTTATATAGATATTGTAACGAAATTTGTAATTTTTCTTATTTTGATTGCTAGCTTTATCTAATCTTTTCGTATTTGGTATAGAGCAACTGTGTGCACACAATTTCTTCCAGGATTAATAAAGTATTCTGATTCTGATTGTGAAACCATATCCTGCCCCTGTTTCTCTCTGCAACATTTATTTATTCTTTGTTAGTTTAACTTTTTTTAAGCTGTGCATTGTTTCAGAAGATTGTTAAATAATATTCATCACTTGCACTTAAATCTTTGAAGTCTGCTTCAAATCTATTTTTGAAGATAAATGTTAAGTGAACTTAAATGCACATTCACATTTGCATAGCTTATTGACCCACACTGGCTGATGTAACACCTGGTAAATAAGTTCCTGGTGATAAAAATTCCTGGAAATGTCGGTGGAAAAGCCCCTGTTGAAAAACAGCTTCACTCCACCTCAAAGCAAATCTCTGTCCAGTTTAATTTGACATTAACAAGATACTGAGTTTAAAATAGATCCTGAAGGACAGTGAACACCCTGCACACATTATCTGCCACCACTGGTACGATTATGCATGATTGAGTGGTTGAAAATAGAGACAATTCAGGCTTTTCTTTGGAGCACTTCCTGCTCAGAGAGAATCTCCTCCTGTGGGCCTAACAACCAGCACTTCTTCAGCAGCACCATAGCCTGCAGCACTGGTGCACTTGTGTTTTGAAGAAGTGTGAAAATTCTTCTGTAGGTTTTGCAGGTCTGTGGGCATGAATTGCAAAACACAACACACATCACTGGTATGCATAGATTGAATATTTTTGTTTGTGCTCAGATTATGAAACCAGCATTTTTGTTAACTATGGATTTGCAAATGGATCAGTGCTAAAATGAGTTGAACTCTGGATCATATTGTACTAAAAACTTGTCACAAATACTGTAAAATTATTTGTGTCATTGCACACACACTTGCGCTTTGATCTAAACCAGCCAATTCCAAATCCCAGTGAGAAGGATCGATATTGTATGAAAAAAAAAAAAAAAAAAAAACAATAGAGTAATGAAGACAAACTGCATTACAATAAAAAAAAAAGACAAAATGTAACACAAATGTGAACACTTGTAAAACATACTCCAATTCCAAAATGATGGGATTCTGTGTAAAATGTAAATTACAAACAGAATACAATGATTTTTTTTATAAATAAACATTTTATTCGTAACAGAACTGAGACATGTGAGGGAAAATCTAAGCTGATAGTGAATCTGATGGCAGCAATACGTCTGTAAAAAAGTAGTTCCAGGGTGATGTTCAGCACGGTGTAGCATCCCTTCTTCTAAAAACTGTCTGGGAAGTGAGAAGACCAGTTGCTGGAGTTTTAGCAGAGGAATGCGGTCTCATTCTGGTCTGATGCAGGATTCTAGCTGCTCTCAAAAAAAATCAAGGAAGTAAAATTAACTGAGGTACAAAAGGACAAGCAAATTCAAAATCAGTCAAAATCCATAAAATCATGGTCAATACTAAAACAAAGAGAACAACAATATACATAATTTATACCCATCCTAAGTAGTGCTAATGTTGATCTGGTAGCAAGTCCTTGCTAACATGTTAGCAGTTGCACTGAAAATATAGTATATCAGTGCTGTGTTCTCAGCTATTCTTTCATCTCTTAGTGATCATTTCTGGTACTTAACAGCTTCCAACCTTACATATGACCCAATGGTAATTAATCAACATGCCCCAAACAAAACCCTGTTTTTCTGTCCTTTTAATTAAATAATGAACTCTAGATCAGAGTCAGAGCAGTATGTTACTGCATAGAGTTAGTAGTATATGTGGTTATATAGATGGAATTTTTAAATACATTTTAAGTTGTATTTTGATGCCATATGAGTTCGAAAATATATATTCTCTCCTAGACTGCAACGGTAACCCAAAATCCTGCCTGCATTACTGTAACTGCACCCTCAGAATTCAGAAACGTCTTCAAGGACACACACTTGGTGAAATGTGATTTTTACTGAGGTTCATGTGAGGTTCATTTAGTGACAAACTACGAGTAGAAGCTGCAAATGGACCAAATGTTTTCAGCCGTGGTGTTAAAAGGCAGAACCTTTGCTTCCACCATTTAAGCTGTGCAGTCTTTCATTAGGCATCTTACTGAACATGCTTCTAGGTGTAATGCAGCCCCCTCGCTATCCATCAAAGGATATTAATATTTCATTGAAAGGCAACTCTATGAGCCACTCATTTACCCACGAGGCATCCGTTCCATCCCATTTAACATGACTCTGCTGAGATGAGGCATCTTGTTAAAGTCCCTGTTTAATTGTTTGTTTGCAGTGATATTGTGAACTCCTGTTTAAGTGTGACAGCTTCATTTAGTGAATGTCACCAAACATCACATGTACTCTGCTTTCTGTATCTTGGAAAATTAGTATAATGACACAGCAAAAAGTTAAACTAGACAAGAGATATCTTTCTGACAGCTGATGCTTAAATGAATTTCATGCCCAGTACTCAAATACACATTCTACAGCATCAACTCTTAAACACAAGTATCTCAAAGATTTTCATTTTGTCTTCTTTTCTCCATGATAAACCCCTTTCTGGAAATAGCAGTTATAGTTATAGCCCAATTAATCTAGTTAGTAAAGTACTATCTATTGAGGTAGTCCAGAAAATTAAGGAATAATGTACATATTCACCATTAAAACATCAAATATGTTCCAGAAGTAAACCCAAAGCAATTATATTGCACACTTCACTTAGTCTTTTGGCACATTTGTGATATGTTTCAAACTAGACGAACACATTTGCAGCTTTT
>JBAMHW010000024.1:24698136-24713673 GCA_037177495.1 Rhadinocentrus ornatus | reverse complement strand
GGGAGTGGGACAGAGAGAAAACCATGTGAATAGCAATGAACTAATGTTAGATATACAGTAAGTTAACAATGTACAACAACAACAACGAGAGAGAGAATAAGCTTAGGCTTCTCCCCACTCCTTTTCAGACAGTTATGTGGTGTGTTTTTTTTGTTGTTGATTTATTTATATTTTGTTTATTTTTTATTTAATTACTATTTCCTATGTTTAAGATGTCTGAATAAAGTGTTTTTTCATCATCATCAACACTGCCGAAAATTCAGTTAAATGAATGGATGTTTGAGCGCACCTGGTTTGTATCTGCCGTCTCACCAAATCTACGTCATTTACAGCATCAGCGTCACTTACTGTTATGAATGTACTGTGTGTGGGTCTGGATATGCAGGTAGAGCTGTGCCAGTTGCCATGGGAACTCAGTGCGGAGTCTGGAGCTTCCATTATCACCACCTGCAGCTCATCAGCCTGATCTCCTCTCTGCTATTTAGGACCAACCAGGAGCTCCAGTCTTCGCCAGATTGTCTCTCTTAGTTGTGGTATTTGGACCCCAACCATCTGGAGACCCGCCAGCACCCAGGACACGGACTTCAGTTCATGCCAGCCAGCCACCTGCAGTTAGCGTGTGCCTGCTCGCCCTGCCTGCCGTCTCACGCTGGCACTGCTACCAGACACCATTCCTCGGACTCACCCCTTCATCGTCAGCCTACCCCTGGCATACAGAAAAATTCCCGGACCTGGACTAAGTACCTCACACTAATTATCAATAAATCCTGTACACTTCCTTCCTCGACTCTGTGTTCTGCAATTGGGTCCTCCTTCTGAGTAACGGCACTGGGCCGTGACACTTACCTGCTTTATTTCATACATTTCATTTCTAAGTGCAGCAGCTTTTTACTCTGAGCAGGTCTCTGCTGTTAATTGCTGGATGTTGTAATTTTTTAAGTATTCTCTTTTGTATTGTTCTGCTAAAAAACAAAGCTTCTAAAATACTTCCCTTGTTCTGCAACAATGACAATAAATTCCTACTTTGTTTTGTTGTATTCAATGCCATGCATTATTATTCAGCTAAAAATGGCATAATTGGCAGTGAATTATGTTGATTTTCAGCATCTGTGTGATTAATTTTAATACTCTTTTCAAAATGTTCATACTCTCACACTACCACAAATCCATATCCAACAGGGCCTTTCCTGTGCTTGGAAAGTAAACACTAACAGTAAGCACATATTAAAATAGCAAGCGTTAGCTAGTAAAACTAGAGCTAAGAGTGAAAATTAAACAGTGTAGATGTATGAACCTGTTATCTCAATCCTTCCAGAACTCTCTGGACCAAAATCTCACTGATATATGATAAGATATAGCATCAGTTTAATCAGACTTTATTCTTCTCCCATAAAATTCCTGCTATTATGTTCCATCACACTAATGTAGAATTTATTGACATGCCATGTGTTTATGGAGCCCACCAGAATCAAAGCAAGCTTCGGGGGCTTTAGCCACATGTTCAATGTGCGGCCATATATTTAATACCATTTTGAAAGGAGAGTAAGAGGGGGGAGTGGAGTGAGACAAACAAATCAATATTCAATTAAACACTAAATTTGTGAATTCCACAGTGGAGGCAAAGTAGTTGCAGCAGAGAGATGATTACCAGATTACCATTGCCTGACCGTTAAAGAAACGAAGACCCAGGCAGGAAGAAAAACATAAGATTTAAGGGCTTAACCCCATTATAAAATCAATTTTAGTCACCTCAGCTTTGAGGTTTAATTTAATTTAATATAATCACAGCAGCTTTTATCAATTATCAAGGATACTTTGTAATATGAGGGTTTAAATTATAGCACTTCATTGTGGCCTTTACATAGCTTAGTTTGCTGGCCTCCAGTGATCATTAGAACCAGACAGCTTTTAATGGCTTATTAAAGCAGTAATTGAAATTAGCTAGTTAATTGCCCCATTATTACTTGTGTTTTTTTCAGTGGCAGGTACAAAACAAGATTACCCTTGAGTGTGGAGTCAAATTGATGAATGGTTTTAGTCATTTTTAGATTGTAATTTTAAAGATGGAAACTGCAGTTGCCCCGAGACATGCAATCCTACATTTGGTTGACTGGTCCTCACTCACCTTCCATCTTCATTTATCTTCTGAGGATCTTCTGAGTCTTTGTAAAATAGTCCACAGATATTTCCAGTAGTGAGGTTTCTGATGTGGAAAGTGTGGAACATGAGTAAAGCATGTTTGAAGCTTCACTGCATGTTGCAGTTCAGGAAGTTTATGTTCTTTTTTTGGACTTGTCTCTTCCAGCATGGCGGCAAGCAGAATGATGCTCTGGCTCCTGCATTGAGCTGAATAAACTTTGTGGATTTAAAGCCCCCTTTGATGCTTGAGTATTGTTTTTTATTTTGGTTATTGGTTAGTTACCTTATGTAACAAAGATAGAATGTGAGGAGGAGTGGGTCAAGTATGGTGGCCCAGAACTGTCACAGCAATACAAGAGCCACAACAGAACACAATTAGCTACAACACTACAAAATTAGTCAAGACCCTATACATTTAGCAATAACCCTATGCAATTAGCCACAGCTCTACATGATTAGCCACAACCCTACATATTTAGTCAAAACCCTACATAATCAGCCACAGCCCTACACAATTAGCCACAGCCCTACATAATTAGCCAAAACCCTACACAATTAGCCACAACCTACACAATTCTCCATAACCCTGTACAATTAGCCACAGCCGTATTTAATTAGCCACAGCCCTAAATATTAACCACAACCCTACATAATTAGCATCAAATTAGTTTTCTAAAAGCTGCAATGGAAGTTACACTGCTGTTAGTTTATTTATTTATTTTTGGCCACATTTATAATAGCACATACTGAAATTAAACATTATTTACCATCAGTGTTTTACTCACTTCTTGAGCTTTTTCCCAAAAATCTCACTTTTTATCCATTACGACTCAAGATTGCTTACTTGTGGCGTAACTTTCACTGTGCCCATTTTGTGCGGTGTAACTTCTAAAGAAAATATAAAAGCAGTGTAACTTCTATTGTAGTTTTTACCACCATAGTGAAGAGAAAAAAAGGAGACAAAGATACAGCAGATAGAAAGCAACAACCACAACTCTACCAACCAGCTGCTACACTTGTAAAGAAACTTAACAGAAAGCATTCTATAGCCTCTGTGAGAATACAAAGCAGAAAGTCATTGGGCGCACCTATAAGGAGACAAACTGAGGAAACATAAATAACAACAACAACAGCAAAAAGTATACAAACACAAAACTGTAGCTGTTGGTGATCATATCTTCAGGACATCACGGTGGCTATATGAGCTTGTGCATTAGTAAATGTGAGTGCATAATGTGAGGAATGACTTGTGTTCATTGATCATCCAAGTTCAACTACGCCCCTCTAAGGCTCAGTAGCAAACAAAGAAGGTAACCAGCTGCCATGAGCACAAAACCCAGCCAGCCCACCGCAGGGATGACCACACATCCACCCAGAACATGACAGACAAAGGCCCCAGCCAGAGTCCTTACAGCCATGGAACATTCAGAGGTCTAGCCCAGAGCTGGCATGTCAGTATGGAGCAACTTTCTGAGGAATGTTTCCAACACTTGATTGAATCTATGACACCAATAAGAAAAGCAGTTCTGAAGGTAAAAGGTGGTACTAGCAAGGTAGTCCTGATAAAGTAGACAGTGAGCGTATGTATGAGTAAAAGTGTGAGCAAATTCAATTAATGCGAACATCAGCATTATATGCACCTCCTGTAAATTTAGATGATGACCACAACACACACACACAGATATACCTGCACAATTGCCCCTTAAAACACATCTTTCTAATGCAACAGGTGTAAATTTAATTGTAGACGCTGTGATTTGTTGCAGCTACAGAGAAGCTGACATGAATTTCATTTAACTCGACATGTGTGCACAAAAACACACAAATGCACACGTAAACAAACCACAGACGAGAGCCTTATTCTGCACTTGCTGTCAGCGACTATAACAGAGACACTGTTCAGCGGCTGGAGGAGATGCATCCTGACAACATAAAGGACTGTTGTGGTAAGGACCCAAAGCCAAGTAAATACATCCAGAAGACGAGGACTGTAATGTGTGTCTGTCTCTGAGTGTGTGCTTCTGTATCTGTTTGGATGAATGCCTCCATCTGATCCACACAACATCTGCATTATTCAGACAGTTCCTTTGCAGTCTGGCTTTTGGACATAAGGCCTTTCACTATGAAAGTATAAAAATATCTTTATCATGTTTAAACATTTCTATGCATGTTCTCTTCATGTCTAGGTGCATGTGCTGTGCAAGAGAATTACAATTGACTTTTTATGCAAACAAAGTCTTATTGGATCATCATCTGTTCTTCAGGCTCTTTCAGTGAATCTTATAAATAAATAATGTGCATGTGTGTGACTAATGCATGGACATCAATGCACACAAATAGCTTCAGTTGCATTAGAAAAAAAGCCTTTTTTGTCTTATGGAAAAAGTACAATGTCTTTAATTTATTTATTTTTTTATTTTAAGATTTTTAAATGAATTTAACTTCAGATGAGCAATAATACAATCAAAACTAAGCCTAAATGGAGAAGCAGAGCGGTAAAACATACCATCCCAATATATTCATGGCTTGTAGAACCACCTTTAGCACCAATAAGCAGTTTTCTGTGATATTATCAATCTTTCACATCACTGTCTCGAGCTCCTGGGGTTTTTGCATGTTCTTTGAGCACTGCATAGCGTGATCTTGCTGGGACGACTGCTTACAGGGACTTGGACAGTGTCAAGTTCGAATTTTCACTTTGAAAAAGGACATAAGTACACACTTGAGGGGTTCTGAAGTTAAGCCCTTATTGCAGTTGCAGCATTATTGGGAGATTTTCATCCAGAGTTTGGACAGACAGACAAACTTTTTTTTCAGCATTTTAAAAACCAACATCTGATAAAAATGTAAAGCACCCAAACAGTGCACAGACTGACATCAGCAGGAGCCAGATGAGTAGAATAACAGACTACAGTGTCTAAGCTGGCAAGTGAGTAGAGAATCCGGTAAATCCTTAAAATATAATGTACAGACTCTGGATCATATATATTTCATCGCCACTCCAACATCACTAGCAGCCTGGACATAAGAAGATTTCTACTGGATAACAAGGTGTTCATCAGTAAACCTCCATGTTCTACCACAGACACGTTAAAAAAAGGTCCAACACCACAAAGAGACCCAGAAATGAACTGAGGACTTCTGTGAGGAGAAGTAATTACAGGTGCTTGTCATAAAATTAGAATATAATGAAAAATTTTATTTATTTCAGTAATTCCATTCAAAAAGTAAAACTTGTATAATGTAACATGTTACAAGTGTTTATTTATTTTAATATTGATGATTATAACTGACAACTAATGAAAACCCCAAATTGTGTATCTCAAAGCGGAAAGGTTCAATGCGGAAGACACCTGGTGCCACACTCGGCTAATTAACTCAAAACACCTGCAAAGGGCTTTAAATGGTCTCCCAGTCTAGTTCTGTTGGCTACACAATCATGGGGAAGACTGCTGACCCAACAATTGTCCAAAAGGCGACCATTGACACCTTGCACAAGGAGGGCAGGACACAAAAGGTCATTGCTAAAGAGGCTGACTGTTCACAGAGCTCTGTGTCCAAGCACATTAATAGAGAGGCGAAGGGAATGAAAAGATGTGGAAGAAAAACGTGTACAAGAAATAAGGAGAACAAAGCCCATTCAAAAATGTGGGGGAGATTCACAAGGAGTGGACTGCAGCTGGAGCCAGTGCTTCAGGACCCACCAGGCACAGACGTGGGTTTCAGCTGTTGCATTCCTTGTGTCAAGCCACTCTTAAACAAGAGACAGTGTCAGAAGCATCTCGCCTGGGCTAAAGACTAAAAAGGACTGGACTGCTGCTGAGTGGTCTAAAGTTATGTTCTCTGATGAAAATAAATTTGCTTGTCCTTTGGAAATCAAGGTCCCAGAGTCCAGAGGAAGAGAGGAGAGGCACAGAATCCACGTTGCTTGAGGTCGAGTGTAAAGTTTCCACAGTCAGTGAAGGTTTGGGATGCCATGTCATCTGCTGGCGTTGGTCCACTGTGTTTTCTTAGATCCACGGTCAACACAGCCATCTATCAGGAAGTTTGAGAGCACTTCATGCTTCCTGCCGCTGACCAACTTTATGGAGATGCAAATTTAAACTCGCCTGACCTTAACCCCATAGAAAATCTATGGGGTATTGTGAAGAGGAAAAAAAAAAAGAGAAAGAAAGAAGAAAAAAGACAAAAAAAAAAGAAAGAAAAAAAAAGGACTGTGAGGGACCGAGCCGACAAAGCAAAAGTACACAGGTGGCTTAAACCCCCAAAAAATACTCACACAAAAACATTTGGGCCCTTCAAAGAGGTCAAATTAACAAAACTAAAACCAAAGGTATAACAGTAACTTACAGTAACTTTAAACTAACTGTTTAACGTGCAACACAAATAAACCAAATTAATCTAACAAAGAACCAAATTGACCAAACAAACATGAAACAAAGGGGAACTTAAATACTGGCTGATCAGACCAGTCTAAACACAAAGGTGTTAACCAATACTAACAAATAATCTAAACAAAGAAACAGAACCCAACAGTCAGTTTACTTTTTACTTAAACAAAACAATTACCAAAAAATGAAATCAAACAAGAAATAAAACTACTCAAAATCCAAACAACAAATCTAGATATTTAAAATGCCCCCAAGCGTTCATATGGCTTCCCCCAGCAACATTAAGAGAAAAGAATACACGTTAAACAAATAAACAAAAACTTTAACAGAGTTGAAAATACACAAGTGCTCTAATGTGTGCGATAACAAAAAGAGAACTAAAGCATTTTAACTAAATTTAAACCAAATATGTAAACAAAATAGTGTTAACTCGTAAACTAACATAATCTAAATGTGTTGATGTAGTGGGGTTACTGCCTTATACTGTGTGGCTGCAGGTACGGCCATCACAAGGACAAACAAATTATAAAATTCTGTAGTAAAAATACAACCTTTACTTTCACATGGGATCTTTTGTTTCATTTCAGATTTTTAATATTTATTGAAAAACATTAGCAACAATAAATACAATTTAGTTTGTTCCCAGTCCATGAATTTTTACTGGGGTCCTCCACCCCAAAGTCCATCTCTTTAACCTCTAGGCTAATACCATATGGATGGAGGAGGTCAATACTCAGAAAATCAGATACAATGCAGGTGAAAATATGCATTCTCAGGATTTATAACAGGATTTATGATCTATCTACTTAAACACTGTTTATGATCTGTCTACTTAAACACTGTCTCCTCAGCACAACAAGCACGACTGTAGGTGCAAATATGCTCCTACAGCAGCCAGGATAGTAAGTTGCAAGTAGCATGAAGTTTATTAAACAAATTACAATAATAAAATTGCATTCTGTCAAATTTTTGCAGTCTGAAAAGGAAACACCTATAGAAACATGCAACAGGTCCAGGCACACAACTTGCTGTGTGCACACCTTTCAGGCACATATTTATCAATATTTTTTTATAAATATGCACTGCAACAGGCTAAAAGTATTAGATTAGGCCTTAAGGTGCATGGCCATCAAAGAGTTTTTTAATCAGATACAAGAATTTTATTCATGTTTTTCTTCTAATTTTTATTATTCTCTCTCTTGTCTGAGTTACGGATTAGTGCACTAAGGCTCATGCTGTTGCATTATTCCAGCCTGCTTCTTTGAATTGTATTCTCTTTATTGCGTTGCACAGCTCTGTTCTACATAAATTCAACCAAGCCAAGTTAAACATTTATTGCAGATGTTAAGCATGCAAAAGTAAATTGTAGCATTGTTCATGTTACTGGAATTCATGCAAAAGCCTCATGCTCCCAACTATTTTGCATTTTACAAGATTTTTGTTTACAATAAACCTGACTGTATGGGAGCTTTCAGTATCTGCCCGCTTTGTACACCATTGTATTTTATTTATTTATTTATTTTACCTTTCTTCTTGTAAAACAGCTTGTGAGGATTTTCCCACAAGTGCTCCAAACAGCCCAGTTTAATATCTGTTTATCCTTCACACCCTCGCTTGCATCCTGCACTATTAAATCATAATGGCAGTTTTTTAACTTTTTACTTGTATTTTGAAGGACAAACATTTCACACTTATTGTTAAGTGTCAAATGTTCTATCAATGCTCCTTTCAATCGAACTTAAATCATGCTGTTAAAGTTTTTATACTGTTAGTAGTCAAAGGTGTTACTGTGAAGATGTTGAAGTTACGCTCATCACACACTACTGGAACATAGAAAATAATTCAGCACCCAGATAAGGATTTGAAGAAAATTCTGGAAGATTTTGGCAAGCCAACTAAATGGTCTGTACTTATATAGCGCTTTCATCCAAAGTGCCTCACATCACATTCACCCATACATTCCTGCACTGATGGTGGTAGCTGCCATGCAAGGTGCTCAACCACAACCCATCAGGAGCAACTAGGGGTTAGGTGTCTTGCCCAAGGGCACCTTAACATGAACATGACTTTGCTGAGTATTGAACTGGCAACCCTCAGGCTACAAGACGCCTGCGCTACCTTGCTGAGCCATGCCGCACCAACTAGCAAACTACTGGGGAAAAATGTAGTTTTGTGCCACTATTGTGGTGCACAAAAACTTTCAAATTTATAAAAACGTGCACATGCACGTCCCATGTCTGTTTCCGTTTATAAATCAGAATCAACTCTAAAGCAGGTGCACATGAGGGAACGCCTTCACATGCCTATATGGTGAATATACAGTGGTCCCTCTGCTGCGGTCTCGCCGTTTCGCAGATTTTTTTTGTATGCAGCACTGCATATTTAAGTATATGTAAATCCTATTTCGACCATTCTATGTTCAAATTTTACTGAAGGAAACAGCCCAGAGTGCTTTGTTTCCTGTTTGAATGACGTTACAGACGAGGGTTGGGACTCAGCGCCAGCAGAGAAGCTTCAATATATTTTATAGCAGTGAGTAATTATTAAGAAATTCACGTTGTTAAATATATGTAGGTTTTTGAGAGTGTATAAAGTGTGTGAGAATGTTGAAAATGTTGATTATATTTTGGGAAAGGTCTATAAACACTCTGCGGAGGGATATGTAGGCCTTAACATGCATTTGAATTGTGAAAAATTATTAAGGTCGTCATTTCGCAGATTTAATTTATCGCTGGGTGTTTTCAGAACGTAACCCACCTGAATGGTCAGGTGGATGCGTATAATTAATATTCATCATATCATTTCCAAGACTACTCGGGAGGGAATAATAGAGGGAGGAAGTGGAATTGTTCGGGGTGTGAGACTGAGATCCTGATGGACCACGTTGGAAAACGTAAAAATGTTTAATTGGTGGGCATGGCATGGGCATTACTTGTGTCAGAAAGGCAGAATAGTGGCAACAGGTGGCAGATGCTCTCATCGCAGTGTCAGAAGGGAAGACGTGCCAGAGGCATCGGAGCATGCAGCTGGATATCTAAGTCGGAAAAACATCCATCTGTCATGCAGGAGACTGAAGTTCGAATCCCCCAGGGATGAACAGTAACACCGGGGGCCTTAGGTAAGACGCTACAGCCCACAGTAAATCGCTTTGGAGAAAAGCGTCTGCTAAATGACAGTAACGATGGCGGTAATGTAGATGTAAAAATTTTTGTACATATACATTTGAGATTGGTAGCAATTTATTTTGTGTTCAATAATATTTATTTTATAGTTCCTGGGTGTTCCAGGTGGGTCGGCAGTGCTGAAGGAGAGGGTGAGACTAGAGACTCCACGCAGCACCGCAACAGACAGGTCCTCAGAGGAAGACCTGCAGGTGCAGAGGGACACAATCACCGCTATTAACCAGGTGGACAAGGAGTTGTGGGAAATGGAGACTGTCTTAATCGAAATTGGGACAACAATTACAACAGGATTGTGCAAGAATAAATAAATAATAAAGGAAATCCACCTCGTGTGTTTCATAAGTGTTGCATCACTTCTCCACTTTTAGAAAATAAAGTGCTGCCTATAACCATATACAGTTCTTGAGCTTGTCTTCTAACTCCTACAACACAAGCTTCCATTGGCACACAATCAGATGGAAGTGAGAGGACCTCACATAGTTTTAACATTATTTTATGTTAGGAAATTTGAATGTCTTTTCAGTAAACACATTTCAGGTTTGCAACACGAAAAAAAACGTTACATGACATATGACAGATCCATGCTGGTCCACTCCAGTGTTTTCCTGTTGGACTGTGCTACTGTGTTTTTGACTTAGATGTTTTCAAAATGATGATATTTTGGTATATTTACTTGGGCATCCATTTTTGCCACATTCAACAACAAAATTGGGTTCACTTTGATGGTAAAGTTGAATATGTTTTAGACACCTTCTATGTGTTGTGGTGTAGGACAACGTGGACACTGCAAATTCATGTCATCTCACCCAAAAAGGCACTTGCAGTCACCCAAATCCTCTTTTTCAAGCCAGTGGAACACATCATCTTTTGTCCAAAGCTGATAATTCATCTGCGAAAAAATATGTAAAACAAATGTTAATATTAAGATATTCTACATTTCCCCATGAAAAGCATTAGCTATGCTTGGTAAAATAGGACTTCACTTACCTTGATTCCCTGAGGATTCAGATGTCACACTTAACCCATCTCTTAATCTAAATTCCACAGGTGATAAAATGAGTGAATAGTAATCACCGCTGACATGTCACACCTGTTTTGTCATTATGGCACTCAGCTCCCACAGGGCAACCAACCGCCAACAGCCAGCTCCCAGGCCACACATGCCAAAAATCACAACAAAATAGATTTCCAATACAAAAATGTCCCTCAACCTAATCCCATACAAAATTAATTTTACATTAGACAGACAAACCTATGAATATATTTTTTGTTTGTAGCAAAGGGACCCCACATTTGATTTTTTTTAAACCTAATTTAATGATTCTTTTTTTTAACCCCTACAGTTAAAATTGATCCTTTCATTCAATATATTCCATTGGATGTGAGAGGGCTCAGTGGTACACCTGTCTTACCCTGATTTGATTGAACTGGATGCTTGTATGTTAAATGTTTAGTGAATTGGAGCTTAGATTCCATTGGAATAAGTAGTGAGCCATATACTACTCACAAAGAGTTAGGGTTATTTCACTTGTTGAATAATGTCCGAACAGACTTAAAATGTACAATAACCTTTACAGGTGAACGTAATTAGAATTTTTCTACAATTTTGAATGCACATGTACAACTGTTACATGTTTAAGTACTAAGGTGATCAACTCCAAAAACCCATGGTGGAAATTTCATCCCCATTAATACCAAATTCAGGCAAACAAAAGGCACATACATGGTTCAAGATGGCTGGTCATGTGGCTGATTTCTAAAACCATTTTTATGACAATCAGCAGCCACAGAGTAGAACACATGGTAACCCTGGGCATAGTTGGTCGCCTAGGGCACATTCTGTTAGAAGGGGCGCAAAATGCTGTCTAAAAAAAATGTACGCTCATTTGATTTCCATTTCCTTGTAGACCAAACAAATTATAAAAATTAAAAGAAGCTACAATATCCTGTGATGATGACGACGATCTCCTTGCCTGACCTGCTACTCCTGCTGCTGCGGGCTGGCAGGTGAGAGAGTGGAGAGAGGGGAGCGGCACGTCCAGGTTTTTCTTTTTTATTCTGGCACATCCAGGTTTGTAACAATAATGCTGATGGACGACGTCACCTTGCTGTGTGTTGCCAACAAAAAAATAATTTAAAAAGTTTAAAATAAAAAGACAATTCAAGCCGTCAGGTCACTGGCGAACGCCATCTTGATGTTTAAAAAATTATTACTAAAAGTGGCATCAATTTTGAGAATCCCCCTGAAAACGTGTGAGGCACTTTATATAGCTTCTTCAGACAAAGAACATTCCTTAAGTTCCTGAGTTACCAATCCTGTTGAACACATATGTTTACATATATGGTGTTTATATGCTGAGTCCAGTCTTCAGGCATCTAAGACCCTGAATATCTTACATGGTAAAAACCTGAGTGTGCCTTACATCAGCCTGTCTATATATGGAGTCTAAAATGATCTACTCCTAGCAAATTGCAGTCTGCTTACAGCTGCAACCCAGTATAATCCTAATCTATGTAATTTTAATTAATTCTAATTATGAAATGCTGAGAAAAAGACACTTCAAAGTATAAACGCTGTCTACCACCAGCCAGCTACTGTGTTAGAGAAGGTCCTGCCAACAACAATACTTTGGGGTAAATATGTGATGTGTGAACCAAGAACAGCTAGTTTCCCCCTCCTTAGCTGATCCATAAACAAACGCAACAAGAAAAAATCCAATCAGCTGATCACGACAGCGCCATGATTTACAGTCTGAGCAAAAAACACAGTCTGCATTTTACTGTAAACTAACCAATATCTGTTCACCCTCGCATCTGTGAATCGCTGCTGGCTGAGCCGGAGCTGCTTGGTTTTACAGGAGGACTTAACGCCGTGTCACTCAGTTTTTCTCTCTGGTCTGCGGCTGTTCCTCTCAGCATAAAACTGACACAACACACAAATCTAAGTGACAGTGTGTCCATACTAACAAAGAAAGTCTGATTTTGTTGATGATAGTAGAAATTAACTATGTAAAATACTTTCTAGTATGTTTACGGTTATAACAACCAAGTTCTGAATAAGAATCTTCTTGAAAATATAGGTGATAAACAATTGGAAACTTAAACATTTTACTGATAAAACATTGGTTGGTGGTGACTTTATTGTTCCTCCCAATTAATGGTTAGACAGGAAGCCTCAAAGAGGATCACAGCCTCTGTTAAGGTTTGAAGAAAGACAGGCAGGAACCAGGAAGGAGCAGACAGCAGATACAGTCAAGTGGTAACAAGTTTATTTTAGTTACTCCTCCAAGGACTCTGGAGGTAGAGTGGTAGAGGTGGTAGCAGTGCAGCAGACCAGACGACCGCTTGTGGTGGATCTTCCAGAGTGGGAAATGAAAACTTCTGTAATGGTAGGTTAAAAAGACAAAAGCATTAGGAGTCAGACTGTACACACAAACTCAAGAGAATCTCTGAATGGCCGGTGTTGTACCACTTGGGTAAGGCAACATTCTGGCGACGAGTGGATTGCAGACTGGCTCTTATGTAGGCTGACTGAGCCAAGCAGCAGCAGGTGAGTGGCATCTCCCATTACAACCAGGTGATTAGAATCTCCAATAAGCACCACCACCACCATGCCCAGTAGGATCTCTGAATCAAAAACAGAACATGACAAAAATAGCAGTAACAATTATAATCCCAACAGCCTCAGTTCAATGTGACTCTTTACGAACTTTGCTATATATAAATACACATGGTTTAAGGCTGGCAGTAATACCAGATAATAGGCAGGTAATACCTGATAAAAAAAGAATAACTCATTACCTGAAAAGGGTGGTGATATTAATAATGTTGACAAACTCCAATTCCTACAAGCTTAGTTAGATGAAATGTTCCGGGATAAGGCAAATGGTGCCTACATTAGGTCTCATGCAAAATGAATTGAACAGGGTGAAAAAACTACCACTTACTTCTTTAGTCTTGAAAAACAAAGACAGTCAAAGAAACTAATAGATAAACTAAAAGTGGATGGTGTTCTAGTGGAAAGTGCACATATTATTTGCAAAAGTATTTGGTCTTTTTATTCCGATTTATACAAAACAAGTTTCCAACCAGAGAAATGTAAATCTCTGTTCAAGGATTTGAAGGGTAAGTTACAAACTTTAACTGATAATGATAAATGAAGTCTAGAAGAAGAGTTAAAGATTACAGAGTTAGACAAAGCGTTTCATGAAATGAAGAATGGGAAGTCTCCTGGAATTGATGAATTGACCAATGAATTGTTGAAATTCTTTTGGAATGAGATCAAATCAATTGTGTACAAACCTTTTCTAGAATATACAGTATTCAACATGGAAGCTTATCACCATCAATTGAAACTGAGTTAATAACACTAATTCCCAAACCCAACAAAGATCTACTCTCTAAATAATTGGAGACCAATAACTTTATTACGTAATGATTATAAGCTGTTAGCCTCTTGCTACGCTAACCAACCAGGGCTAAATGCCCTCACAAAAATAGTAGCTGAATATCAATCTGCTTTAATCAAAGGACGCTACATCTTCAACCATATTAGACTTGTCCTGGACATGGTAGACCACAAGAGCATTATTGAATCTCAGAGTCTCATTCTATTTCTTGATTTTTTTTTTAAAGCATTTGACACCCTGGAACATAACTTTTTATTGACAAGTCTTAATAAATTAGGATGTGGTGACAATTTTTGTAAAATAATAAAAAATGTTCTATCATGACATTTATAGCTATGCTATATTGTCCTCAGGATTGACAGACAGGATCAAATTTAAGAGATGAATTAGACAAGGATGTCCAATATCCCCAAAGCTGTTTATTCTTTGTACTCAGATCCTAGCTTATTCAGTCATCAGCCATTCAGAGCTCAGAGGTATTAACATTTTTAACTATGAATACAAAATTTAATTTGCTAATTTGCTGACGACACGGTCATTTTTATCAAAAATAAAGACATGATTAGAAAAGCTCTACAAGTATTCTCAACCTTTTCACAAGCTTCTGGACTATCATCAAATTTCCTGTGAAATCCCAAGTTACATGTCTGGGTTTCAGGGTTTAAGGGAGTCTTTGTTATCCCCAAAGGGGCAAATCTCTTTGCAGCCAACAGTGAATATAGAACAAATATGCCCAAGTATTTGTATTGTTGCACGCAATCTACAGCCTCATTCTCAATAAATACAGGTGGAAGGACAGGGGAGGATCTACTAAAATCTATGCACATCTCCTTGGTCTTTGACACATTTATGCACAAGAAAGAATCATTGCACCAACTGATAAAATCATGTACAACAGGACCAGGTTCAGATTCCACACCACTTAAAAGAGACACAATAACGGAGTCGTCTGCAAATTTGACAACGTGTCTATTGGCATGCTGGCTCTGACACTCATTTGTGTCCAAGACAAATAGGAGAGAAGAAAGGACACAGCCTTGTGGAGATCCAGTGGAGGATGAGAGAACATCCGAGAAGGTCTCATTCACCCTCACCCGCTGAGTCTGGTCTGTTAAAAATTCCATCAACTAGCTTATCAGGCCTGGGGCAATGTTAAAACTGTTCAATAGTCTGTCTGCTAAAACATGAGGCTGGATTCAATTAAAAGCTGAAGAAAAGTCAATAAAAAGTAACCGCACATGAGACTTGGCTCCCTCAAGATGCTTAAAAAACCTATTTAAAAGTGTCCCTGTCGCATCATCCACACCTCTGCCCGCCCTGTATGCGAACTGGAGAGGACCCAACTTGTCTTGAACAGAGTCCATCAGGAAGGTCTTGATAATCCTTTCAAAAGATTTCATGACCAGTGAAGTAAGT
>JBAMHW010000024.1:24682593-24698036 GCA_037177495.1 Rhadinocentrus ornatus | reverse complement strand
GGACTGGGGCTCCATGCAAGATCTCACCTCGTGGGGTGTCAATGATCCTAAGAAAGGTGAGGAAACAGCCCAGAATTACACGAGAGGAGCTGGTCAATGACCTGAAAAGAGATTTCAGACCCCTCCATGTTTCTAAGTGGGAGAACTTGCAAAATGGCAGGGTGTTCAATTATTTACTTTCCTCACTGTAAGTCCTGACCAGTGGTTGCTGCATGGCTGCCAGCTCCTCTGTGACTGGAAAGTTTGCAGTTATTCCACGTAAGAAGATGAGAAGCTAAGCGGTGTCACGCACATCACAGCTCTCATCCAAAGCCTGAAAAGAACAGTCAAAGTCTCCAGCTATGTTCTTCAGCTGAAGCGCCAAGTTCCCATTGATGTCCTCAACCCGCCTCGTCACAGTGAGATGTTCTATAACCTTTTTCTCCTGTATCAGTGCAACAAAGTCTAATAAGCACTTCTTAATAAACTCTCCATCAGAAAATGGCCCAATTTTTCTGGCGATTTTCAAACTATAATGTTTTAACACAGCGACCTGTGTACCACAAACAAAGCACATATCTTTACCTTTAATTTTTGTGAAGAAGTACTTGTCAGTCCATGTTTTGTTAAAAATCGACATTCATTATAACTTTTCTTTTCTTAGCGCGCGTTGACATCTTTAGGGTAACCTGGCTAGCATCACTTGTCGCTGTTCACCTTCACTCAAAGCTAGCATTACGCATATACGTCAATACAGAAGTAGCATAACGCTTTTCAAAATAAAAGCAGCACAGTTGTATTGCACGCACAGCATAGATATTTTTATAATCTATCCATGTTGTAATTTATGATTGACCTCACGCACAGGGATGCACAAAGGGCCGGTTGTGGCCCGCGGGCCATGATATGCTCAGGTCTGCTCTAGTCTGTCCCACTCTGCTGGATCTCGGAATAAATGACCAAAGCTCACTTTCCGCATTTTCTATAACTGACTGGTAAATGTTGGCGGCAGACTCTCCAGCTCATAATTTCCTTGATTTTATTCTGTACCGGTGTTGTCGCAGTTTACCTCTTTACACAGATTCTGTGCATATGCCATGGTCAGAGTTTGCGTTGAGGTGGGAACATTCTCCCAACAAGTTTGTTTTTTATAAATCCCAAAAGTTGACTATATTTGGCATAAGCCGGTTTTTGGACCTATGCTAGCTTTATAAATAAGGCCCCTGGTCCCTGGGCTGCTGCTCACTGGATATTTTCTCTTCTTCAGATCATTCTCTGTAAACCCTAGAGATGGTTGTGTATGAAAATTCCAGTAAAAATTCAGACCGACAACCATTAGGTAGATCTAATGAAGTATGTATAAATGCATACTGTGAACTTGCGTGGTAACCACTGTTTTTAGAAACAATAACCAGTGGATCAAGTTAATGAGAGGCTGATCTAATTATTTCTTCATTTTCTTGCACAAGCTAATAAAGACACTGAACCATACTGGACGCCATTGTTGTTTTAAAACAGAAAATACCTACCGAACTGAAGTGAACCATCAAAAGAACTCCGACCTTGTGAGTTTACCGGCCGATACAACCCCTGCTGCCAGCTTCAGGTTAAGAGGAGAAACTACAACACGACACCAAAATGACGCACACCCTCTATGCTCGAGTGTGAAAGCAAACTCACCAGCGTCAGCGACACCATAACCAATCGCTCGCAGATGCTACATGAGCATAAATCCACCTTTAGATCTTCCCTCCCAGACAGATCCTGAAAAAGAGGCGAGTAGGTGTGGTGCCAAGCAGATGAGTGGTGTGAAGAGAAATTAGAAACCATGAACAAACGAGAGAAGGTGGGTTGGTTGGAAGATGAAGAGCAATAAATTGATAAATGAATAGGGAAGGTGGTGTTGAGAGAGCAAACCGCTGTAAGTGGGTAAACCAGGTGATTAGAGGAGGTCTGCCCTTGCACCTGATTAACTTGATTAAGCAAGAAATGACTGGAGTGCACGGAGAAGCAGAGTCAGGATTTTGGCTGTTTTCTGGAAGCTACGTTTTTCTTTTTCTAAAGTGTATGTATTCAGATGTATATGCTGAAAAAAACAATAAACAACATGGGGTTTAAGATAATGAATAAAGATAACGTTTTAAAGATATTTTCCTGCTTACAGGCCTCAGTTCCACAGAGAAAATAGAAAAAAATCAATATGAAAAAAGGGCATTTCTGCCTCTTTTGTATGATTTTCTACCATACCCTCTCCAAGGTGCAGCAGAATTAAAATGCAATGAAATATACTGCACCAAACTCAGACATATGTACATAATTCTCCATGTTTTTTCCCCCAGAATCATTGCTGGGAACTTTCTATCTTCTGTTGACAACTAATGCCAAGTTGGTGAGTGCAAGTAGTATATAAGATTCCATGTGCTCTGAGAAACACAGCGAGGAAGAACCATGGGGGAGGCGATTGGGTTTGTTAATGGCTGGCCATTAAGCTAAATGAAAGCTGATTTGAAATTGATGAGTTTTTTTCTGTGCTTGGTTTGCATATGGAAAGCAAATTTATTAGAATCAGAATTCTCGCTGCATCCTGGGAGGCGCTTAATCAGAGGAAAGAAAACCTTTCAGACCAAATGTTCTGATGTCACTTTTCATCACAGACATCATGCAGGGCAACCAGAGACAGATCACTGTTTACTACATAGAGTATATAAATGGAAAGAGAAAGGGGAAAAAAAGAAAAAGTAGTTGTGGTATAAAAACCATCTACTACTCATTCTGATTACAGTGGTTGATAAAAGTTGCTTAAAAAACATACAATAATACAATCAAATGCATTTATAGCACTGTCTCTTGTGTAAAGTGGCAGTTATTTTGTGCTGCTAGCAACCCCGAGAGGTTTGTTTTTCATTACATCCTCTTAAGCCTCATTTATGCTCTACATTAAATATGCATAAACTTAAAGATGTCTGTATTCTGCGTCCTTTTTGTGCATATTAAGTCCATTTTCAGAGAGCTTGTTGATGTGTTCCCAGACATAGCAAATGGAGTAGTACACTGGAAACACCAGGGGCAGTGTTAAGCAGTTTAGCTCACGTGTGACCAGCAAAAGAAACAAATGAGCAGTAATGTATTTAAATGCCATGCCGGCCATCACTTTCTGATGTGCTGCGTCATGATCGTCGTCACCATCACCATGTTTGCTATAGTCTGAAACTGACATCTGAACTCAGAAATGAACTCTGCACTGCCCTCTAATGGAGGTTTTGCCCAACAATCATTGCCATCTTTAAGGGAGCATCATGTAGGCAGTGGTGTTTGAGAGCATTTGACACAGATGTACATATTTAGGTAAAAGGGAGCAAACCTGAGTTGCTCTGGAGTTCCTGGAGCTGATTTTAGAAAGACAAACGGTTCAAAAGCTTTACAACCATCAATTATTACTCTGTTTACAACACTGATTAACAACTCCATGTCCTCAGCCTCAGGCTCCTTAACTCCTCTAATGAAATGCTACATTGACTTTTCAGTATTTTTCAGTAATATTTATGCTAAAACAATATGTTTTCTTCTTTGGGTGTTAATAAAGATACAGTATATCTGGTCTCTTCTTGTATATTCTACATAATTAAACAGGAGGGAAACCCAGACATCCTTGTCCCCAGTGACACTCTCTAGCTCCTCCTAGGGGATCCCAGTAGGGCCTCCAAGGGGAGGTGCTCAGGAGGCGTGTTAATCGAATGCCCAAACCATCTCAACTGACTCCAGATGTGATCTTCTCTGCTGATGTCTCTGGCCTAGCCCTGCAACCTTCAGAAGGAAATTAGTAATCAGTAAAAAGTGTGATGCGTAATGCAGACTTTCATTGTGGCAGCTTCTTATGCCGCCATGAACCAACCCAGTTCATGCTGAAGATCTTGCACTAAGGACGCCAACAGAACCACACCATCTAGATTCATATAGATGAAACCCTGAGGTTCCCAAACTAGACTCCCGCCCTATTGACATCCTGTCCACGAACACCACATAATAGACTAAAAGCTGTCTGGCCTTAATTTGGTTTTGATTATGGGTTTATGCTTGATAAAACTTGAAAATATTTGCATAGCACCGGATCTTTTATCAGTATAGGGGAAAATAGCAACCAAAGTTCATGGATATTCAATTTACTTATAATTTAATGCAGGGATCTGAAGAATTTAAATAAAACATAATTCATACTGAAGAGAAATTAATTAATTAAATTAATTAATTTAACCCATCTATGACTGTTTAGGGTTATATAAGCTGGATTTCTCGATCAATATAACTAAAATGTGAGATGATATGAACAGCAAATCATCAGTGTCCCACCTCAATTTAACCTTTATTCATTTCCTAACTTTTTAAACCTATTAACTTTGTGCTTGTCTCCATCACCCAGTTTGCCACTGTGACATAAGTAAGTCTCATGTATTAAACTAGTCACTCCCACAGAGCATTTAAAGACATGTAGGATTGATTATCCATTACCTGCAGTCAGATGGCTGGAACTGCCACAACTGCACGTCTTTCACATGTACTTAAGCATCAGAAATGTAAGGATCGGGATGCAAATTGCATACCAGTGCAAAAAAGGGGATTCTGTAATGTCTGTCTATCCGAGTGGTAAACAGATAGATTGGTTTTAAAATGTGAAAATGTTAAAAGCAACTGCACTTAAGGTCAATGAATATGAATACTATGTTTTGTATTGTTGCTACAGTGGTTGCTACGGATGCTACAAACAACAAACCATAAGGAAGTTAAGAGTTGCTCTTTAAACTGGATACATTTCACATTTTATGCCTTTTTATTTAATAAGACAAACCTTTTAAGACAGGTTTCATTAGACCACAAACTACAATCCCATACAACAAATTAATTTATGCCTAATCTTTCTTTATACACTGTTAAAAAAAAATAAAGGGAACACTAAAATAACATCCTAGATCTGAATGAATGAACTATTATTATTAAACACTTGAATGTGCTGACAACAAAATCACACAATAATTATCAATGTAAATCAAATTTATTAAACCATGGAGGTCTGGATTTGGAGTCACACTCAAAATTAAAGTGGAAAAACACACTACAGGCTGATTCAACTTTGATGTAATGTAATTAAACAAGTCAAAATGAGGCTCAGTAGTGTGTGTGGCCTTCACGTGCCTGTATGGTCTCCCTACAACAAGGGGCCCTTGGGCCGAGATCCCGACCCTTAAATTGGGGTCGCGTTTTGAGTGACAGAAGGGACTTTTGGGATGGGGCCAGTGGCGTTCGGATGGTCCAGACCAGCTGCATTCAGATTTCAATCTATTAACACGGCCCCTCCTCCCTCCCTCCCTCCTAGGTTCCCCACCTACCTGGTGACAAAGTGCTACGAGGCGACCAGCATCCGGAACATGCTGATAAATGTCAGCCTGCTGTACGAGCACATCATGCAGTCATTCCTGCGACAGAGTCGCTTGGCGAAGGAAGACATCGGCAGGTTGATGTACAAGCTGAAGAAGATCAAGTCGGACGTCCAGAAGGACATGGTGGTGCGGCAGCAGAAGGTCCGCAAACAGAAGACGGGCGTCATGGTCGGGGCGGGCCAGGAGGTTCAGTTCCTCGAGGCGGCCAAGCAGAAACTGCTCTTGGGAGAGGCTTTGAAATGGTTAAATTATAAAGTGTTTTCCGCAGGCTTAGCTAAACGTGTTCCCTCTTCTCTTCCAGAGCGCCTGGCAGAGAACAACAGCAACAGTCACAACATGCTGATGGGATACATTTCAGTCATCAGCGGGCACCGGGCGGCTGTGATGACCAACATGCTCATGGACCACGTGATGGCCGCCGACTCGTGGCACAACGGAAAAAAGTGGCAGATCTTGGTCAGTGGGGGAGTGGAAGCTTAATTTATTGATTGAAATCTGGACGCAATCTGGAACAAGTCCAGATTTCAATCTATGACAACGGTCTGGCCGTAGATTAGAATGTGGAAGCAGTTCGGCCTCTGGCCAGCAGGGGGCAGTGTTTTTAGCCGAAATGTGTAATTTGCTGTTTTTTCCAACGGGGACTGTATCTCGGTGCCCCCTGGGTCCCAGTTGTTCAGGTCCTGCTCTGCTGGGTCCCCGGAGGCTGGAGTTGTGAGCGCAATAGGTTTAGATCTTCGATCTCCGGCGAAGGTAGCGATCCTACTGCTGGGTTGTGGCCCTCCTACGGCCTCCTCTACATCTCCTGATGTACTGGCCTGTCTCCTGGTAGCGCCTCCATGCTCTGGACACTACGCTGAAAGACACAACAAACCTTCTTTCCACAGCTCGCATTGATGTGCCATCCTGGATGAGCTGCACTTCCTGAGCCACTTGTGTGGGTTGTAGACTCCGTCTCTCATGGAAAGCATGATTACAACCAGTTTTATGCTTGTAGAGTAGCTATGTATTTTAGCTAATGTTAGAAAATGTTGTAGAATGCTAAAAAGTAGGTAAGCATCTCTGAAGTACTTTTCACTCCATCAATGTCTTTTCATAATTTGGAGTAACTTATTTGAGTGTTGTATATTTAGATGTTGCTCTTCTCTAAATAGTAATATGACAGAGTTAGCAGGTGTATGTCAGTAGTGTTTTGATTGTGATTCAAAAGTAAGTGAATTTGGGTGTTTTCTGTCAAAAATGCCTAAAAAAAAAACAGTAGGAGAATTTTTATTTTTCCTTTTGGTAGATTATTTTCTGCGAGTGTGAGATGGTAAGATAATAAGTTATTTGCTGATCTAAAGCTGATGTAGTTTTTTGTGAAGTCTATTTGATGATAATGTCTTTGAACTTATTTTTATTACATATTTTTTATTTGTTTTTAGAATGGAGGCTCCGTTCCCTACTAAATTTCCCTCTTTCAATGAGGTGTTGGTAGTGCGCGATCCACATTTAGCTCTTTGTAAAAAAAAACAAAAAAACTATGTATATTTGTAGTAGTTAGAGATACTGTGATAGTTTTTGATGGTAATTTTGAAAATGTATTTTTTATGTCTTAGATCGTGGTGTTTATTTGTATGTAGTAGAGTATTATCTGTTCAGTAATAATAAGTAAGTTTAGGTAACGTGGCTATGTATAGATCCGGGCCTATATATCAGTGGGAATATTGGTGATGTTTGTCAAAATGTGTTTTGCATTTTGTTTAGGTAATATACATGTACATAAAACGGCCAGTAAATGTTTAGTGGAGGGTCTGTAGTATGTTGTGTGGTTTAGTGGAAATCAGTTTGATGCCGTTTGCAGAGACAGTAAAGCTTATTGATGTGATATAGTTATCTGACAAGGGATTTTGTGCACCAAATGAGTTTAGTTGTGTTGTGGAAGTCAAGAGGTTTTATGGTTTTTACCTTTCTACACTATTTTTTTTTTCATAGCAAGCGGATTGATAGTTGGGTTGCTGTATTGTGCCGAACAAATTTGCTTTGCCAAGGGGAGGCTTACGGGTATAAGGCTCCTCTTGATAGTCTGATTTCTTTATTTATTTATTTACTGTTATTTATTTACTTTGAATCATGGAATTTATGTAATCTTGCTGGACCTGACCAGAGGGAAAAAAAAAAAAAAAAAGAAGACAGCAAAAAGAAGGGAAAGAAGAGACAAAAACACCACAGACAGAAGACAACGACCCTTCAATCCACATTGACCACAACAAGCTGCCAGACTGCAAGCTGCCAGACAACTTGCTGCCACATTTGTACATAAACACACCAGAAATTTTCTACAGCTTTTACAGAAAAACCGAGCTGCCAGTAATTAAGAGTTTTTAAATAATGAACAAATCAAAAAGACATATCACAACACTGACCAGATGCAAACTCAGAAAAAAAGAAGAAAAAATATCTCTTAATGTATAAAACCACTGGACAACTCAGTGACTGTGTCCCGGGCCATCAGCAGCAATCCCAGAGCACAAACCCAAGCTACCCCACCCCGAAGATGAACCCAGTCCCACCATGAAGGTGGCAGAAGAGAGCCCCAGCTGGAGCCCCCCCAGCGGTCTTGGGGCACAGGCCCCAGTGGGCCAAAATAGGCCTGCCAGGGACCGGCCATCCAGAGCGGCCCGAGCGGGCCAAAGGAGCCCAAGGGTAGTCAATGTGATGATTATGTTGGTGGGTAAAATAGGTTATCTGTTAAGTGTTATGATTGATTAATGGAGAAGCTAAAGGGATGCACATGTGGTGTATTGATTTTTAGAATGAGAGTTGAAGAGATCTGATTTGTTATCCTAACTATTTGGGGTGGGGTTAGGTTATTTAAATGTGGATGGATAGTTAGGAGCAAAGGTGGAGATAGTGGAAAATGTGTTTCATGTTAATATTTTGGTTGTTTCTATTTGCAGTATGTATGCAGTTTGGGAGCTCCTATGCCGGAATACCAGGCAATAAAGGGTAGCTGAGAAAAGAGCAGCTGTCCTTTCGACTGAACTTACGGCTAAAGGGCAAAAATTGGAGAAAGCTCTTGTAAAGATCGAGGTCCTTTAAGCTTCAGAAGCGTTTGTAAAAGATGGTAAGTAGTTTAAAAGTTATGGTTTATGATATGTTATTTAAATAGACAAGATTTGGTCATGGTTTTGTCATGAAATTAAAATGAATGATGTGTCAGGAACTGGGTGTGTTGTGCTTTAAATATTTTATTTTAACTGAATATGATAGCTTTTATTGTTATTATATGATACAATGAAAATTGAAGAGCTGCTCCATAAATGTGCACTCATAATACTATAATTAAAAGAGTCAGCAATATAATCAAAATATAAAGAAAATATATATAATACACAACAAAATGTGTGAGGTAACTGATAAAAAGGTGGTGTAATGGACAGTGTAAATAATTTATGTACTAATGGAAGTACACTTGATTTACACTAAGTTTGTATTCAATATTATGACAGCTTTGGGAAAGAATTTGTCCTTGAGTTAGTTAGTTCTGGCATTGATGTGTCTATAATGTTTGTCAGAAGGCAACAGTTTGAAGAAATAGAAGCCAGGATGGGTGGTGTCCTTAATGATGTTTCTGGCTCTGCTGAGATTGTGGACCTTTTTTATGACAGTCAGGAAGGCTTAATTTAAAAGCGCTGCTTGAAAGCGATTTATTTGTAAAAATAGCTATGTTCACTGAGTTCATAAGAAGTTTTTTTTTTTTTTCTATCAGGACTACGCACCCCATCTCCCATTTCGTATGTGCCTTTATTCTATTTTATTTTGCTTATTTATTTTTTAAAAACTCTATCATGCACTGTTTGGTGATGGCTTAATCTCGTTGTACCATTGTATAATGACAATAAAGGCATTCTATTCTATTCTATTCTATTCTATTCTATTCTAAGTCACGTTAGTTGTTGTTTGTTTGTTTTCCTAGTGGACAGTGATTGGTTGAGAGCAATTTTAAATAGCCTTATAACCACTGTGCAACGTTCTCTACTTTGGTTTGTTGTATCAAGAGGGTGCTTTGCTAACTCTAGAAAGACAAAAAAAAAAAAAACAGAGTAGGAGAATTTTTATTTTTCCTTTTGGTAGATTATTTTCTGCGAGTGTGAGATGGTAAGATAATAAGTTATTTGCTGATCTAAAGCTGATGTAGTTTTTTTTTGTTAGCGTGGTTCCTTTGTCGGCGCTAGCTAGCATGCTTTATTTGAATTTACTTCTGTGTGAAACTATGTTAAGCTTAATAAAACACCAAAATGACCATTGTACACACGTTTGTACCTGAGTGCTGTAAACTTAAGCTGTGTTAATAAATCAGTACATGTTATTTTTTTTTAACATGGTTGTGGTCTACGTGTGATTGTTAGCATAGTTATGTTGTGTGTGCGGTTAGGTTAAAGTAGTTGCTGACTTTATTGCTTTGAAGTCGGAATTAGAAATAACTACCATTGCATGTCTTATATCTTTTTCTTAGCTTTTTTTTGAAAAGTTGGACTCGTGTTTGTAGCGTAGAGTATTCGAGGAGTTACAGTCGTTTGAATAAATTAGTCTTTTATTGACTGTAACGTGTTAACGCTTTAATGTCTATTTATGCTTCATGCAGAAGATGGTAACATAGATTGACGTCAGTTTTGTTATTTGTCACTGACTTCATAGTTACATGCCTCTTTTACATTTTCATGCATAATAAATGAGTGTATTCACTAGTCGGTTGTGACAAGTTTTCTTCTCCGTTGTGATCCTGATTCATAGAAGCAATGCAGTGATGTAATGTTGTTTACTGAAATTGATTTATAATTGTACATATCTATGGTTGTACATAACCTTCCTGTTCTGCTCCTTCTTCGTTCCCAGTGCTGGTTGTTGCTATTGCTGGTTATGTTAGATTAACACTGTGCCATGTTGTCACTAGGTGTCACTTTAGCTGGTTGGTTTGATCGTTTTATTTTTTTAAGAGGAATTTTTGTATAAATGTTTGCTTATTTTGTTGTTGTATGCTAGAAGTATTTATACAGTGTTATATCAGACTTACTATTTTTGCTTGAGGGTAAATATGTAAGCAAGATTGTTGAAAGGTCTGTGCATGAGAAGAATATGATGGTCATAACCAAGATTTTCATAGCACTTGACTCTTCAAACCTGGACTAAAATCTTCTACATAACATCTAAATTGGTGAAAGCACAGTTTCTGATTCATGAAACCCTAATTCTTTTTGTGAAAATTCAAATCAGGCTCATTTTGAGATGTTTTTAGCATCAACAGTGGATTACACAAGAATGGATGATCGTAGCGGTTTCCAGCCTTGGCAAAGAAAGAATGGGAACTTTTGTTTAATCTCCTGACTGAATTAGACATTGAGGGATTTTCATCCTTACAGACAAGCAGTCCCTCTTCCTCCCAAAAGTACTCAAATTTATGACTTGGTTTCAGGCTCCACAGGTCAACAAAGGTCAACTTTCCAACCAACTGGGGGGGGTACTTTGTTAAGTTATATTCAAGACCTGGGAATTTTCTGAACTTTAATCTTCTGCAGCCACAAATCTACCAGGATCTGCCTTATAACAAACTAAGTGTTTTATGGATTTCAGTTGGAACTCATCACCCAAGAATGTTGTCTTCCTTAAAACTGTTTTTCTTCAAACTGATAAGACAATCCCTTTCAGGTCTCTGAAGGAAGACATCTGGCCATTAACCAGAAACTGTTTATTCTTCACATTCCCAAAGGGTAATAAAACATGTAAGGTTTCTCTGTGTCATACCACAGAAAGGATTCTTTTTGTCTGAATAGAGAGTAAAAGATTTTGTCTTATCATCTTAAAGTCATGTTCATTTAAATATATATGTTATATATATATATATATGTATATATGTGTGTTTATTCTGAGTCATCTGAAAAGGTTCGACTACCACATTGCCAACCTGCCGACTACATCGGTCGCTGTGCTGCTGTGGAGAAGATATCATAGCTCAACTCTGTGTGTTTGGGAACATCAGGATTTAATTCCTGAGTAAAATTCCTCATCTCTTCCATATCTAGACATCTGTTTATTGTTTTATAGAAATACAAAAAAAAAAAAAAGTTTCTGGGAAATTTTAATCTTTCTCAAATCATTTATCATTCTGAGAGGGGAACAACTCATCTAATGGGAAATCAAGCATACGAAGCAGGATAGGATATACGATATTGGCCACATTGGCTAGCCGTAAGACAGCGTTCGCTACAGACAGATCATCACTTTACTGAATTGAAATAAACTATTTCATTGGTCAAAGAAAAAGTTCTTACGAACATTTCAGAGAGCAGATAATTTTTGTGAAAGCTATCTTTTCTTTGTGTGTCTCATCTGTGACAGGCTTGTAAAGCCCTGGCTCACAGACAAAAAGAGCTGAATTTGAAGACTCAGCAGCTGGAGATCAAACTCACTAGCAAGATTGAAGAGGACATCAAAAAGGCTTGAAGGAAATCCACGCAAGCAAGTCAGAGGTCAAGGGGCAAGGTCTTTGTCAGGTCACGGTTTCAGTCAGGTGTTTGTTGTTTTAGCGAGGAGAAAGAGCGCCACCCGGTTATTTATGTTGCAAGCTCTCACAGATCTGTGGGTGTGAGACGCCCACTGATGCTGATTAATCTTTACTGACTGGTATTGTTCTGCAGCCAGAACAAATTTTTTTCTTTAAAGTTTAATCCTCAGACTCATTCATTCTGTTTAAAGGCCCCTGAACTGACATACGTTATCTAGTGGCACTGAAAATAAAGTAATAAACTCAAATGAACTTCACTGAAAAACTCAATACATACAGTGTTTCTCCGGGAGGAAACAAGACTTCAACTTGGATTTAAAGAACAAATTAAAACTTATTTTAACAGCAGATTTCTGACTAAAATGAAAGTCAGATACAAAAATTATATGATTTGTCTTTATTAAAACTTAATCTTAGTCTTAATAAAGTGCAAATAATCATTATCACTTTATAGAATGGTTAATCAAAAAGCTTGATTAATTTCTGATGTGAAACTTATTAACCTGTGTTTATCTTTTCAAGGTATGACATTTGTTTGATTTCAATTGTGTTATTACTTTTCAATGTGTCGTTTATGGTTTAATAATGCTTCATTTAAGACCTTAATAATTTAGAGACATATAGATGTTTTCATAATGTTTCAATTTGTTACTTTTAGAAGATATCAAAGTAACATAGACAGCCCCTCTGTTATCTGATCGGATCCAAAACCAGCCCACTAGAATATTTATTTGTCAACATAATTAGACCACCACCCAGGGGGTGCACCCACACTAACACTTTTAAACTTAGAACAAAGTTTTTCTTTTAGAGTTTGGTTGAGTTTCTTCCCTTTTTTGCTGTGATGTTCTTACTTCGGGTGCTGTCCTGCGGCACTCCGGAGCTCCTTGAGACATGTTCTTTTTCTGACACAGAACCGCTTACCAAAGTCTCTCCAGAGAGACAGAGAGCATAACTGAGTTTTACTGTGGTGTAACGGACATCACAATCTTAAGTTGTGCCTGCATTTTAGTATGCATGATCCATTTATATCCTTTTTAGTTTATATTTTCTTCATTTTGATCTTTAATCTTAATTCTAATTTTGGAGCTTTAGTTTTGAAAACTGGTTAACTTAGGCAGACTAACGTTTCAGAACCAGTTACAGAGTTTTCGTTTCTTGGACTGATCCAAAGCTAAACTCTTTCTAAGTTTGCCACACCATCGCAGACACTTCACTATCTTTACCGTCTGTGACACCACTGGACCGCATCAGCACCACTGCCTGATCCAAATCTTCAGACGCACCAGCAGACCAACCCTTTAGACCCGAACCTATGAACTATCACGTGGGACAAATATCCTTTCTCCCTGAAAGCTTTGAGTCGGAGCGAACCACCCCCTCCAGCCTTCTCTGGTGAACTGACTGTCACCACCACGGTCGTAAGTCGCTCTGGTCCGAACAGAAGTGGACTAGTACTTCCCGGGTCATTCTCTGCTTGTCTGCCAAGGAATGATTGGTGTGCCGTCCAGATTGGCTCTTAGTGAAGTAATTTTGGCTTTTCAGTTAAACTTACAGCTTCAAACGAATTAGACTATTTTTCTTTTCTTTTTAGGACTTAGAAATCCTTTGCAGTTTCCATAATTTATTGTTTAATTAACACCACAGGTTAATTAACTTTCGTTCACTTCTTGAAAGTATTTCATTCATTCTGATACATTACATGGTCTTGAAATAAGATTCTGGTTTGAACATCATATTTGCATTTCACAATGTTGGATTCATTTTCCCCTTTGAACCTTTGTAAATATTTTCCTCTGACATTTATGCATGATTAGACTAGTAATAAGTATTTTATATTTATCCTAAACTGGTCTGGTTTTGTGAATGCTTCTTCTTTGAATCATGTCCCTTCAAATTTAGATTTCACGTTATGAGCGTCCTGAGGCTGATTGATTGATAACTGATTTGATTTTACTAGCTTGAATTAATTAATTTAGTCAATTATTTAATTTAGTACTCTAATGGTGTCCACACAGCCATTAGATTAGTATAAAAGCTATGTGTGTGGTGGTGCCCCGAGGTATTCTAAATATTAATGATTAATCATTCATAATTTTAGGGAATTATTAAAATTAATATTTTCATCCAAACATTTGTAATGTTTAATGACGCTAAATCACAACACCATTTTGTCACAGGCTTGCTCTCTTGCGTGCCTATGATAAGATGGCCGCCGGGTTAGGTTTTCTCCATTGTTCCAATTGCCAGTTGTCTGAGCTCAATACTGCCCCCTGTGACTTTAGCGGGAAGTAGGAGTAGTAGTCAAAAACACGTAATTGTCAATAAACAAGGTAAGAAGAATTATTTGTGGAAATGCAAATTTTGTGATGTTTTTGACATGTGAACCCCCTAGACCAGGTCCTGTAAAAAAACTACAGCACTTTTCTAACCTGGACTAAAATATCCTACATAACATCTAATGATTTAATGAATTTAGATGTTTTAATGTTTCAGCCCAGGTTTAAAGTGTCTAAGTGCTTTAGTTTTGTCACAGGACCTGGTTTAGAAACATCATAAAATTAGCCTTATTTGCATTTTCACAAATAGAATAAAGGTTTGAAGTGTCTAGGTGCTGTAGTTTTTTCATGGGACCTGGTCTAATGTGGTGTAGATGCCAAAAATGTCATAAAATGAGCCTAATTTGCATTTTTACAAATAGAGGTTAAGGTATTATTAATCAGAAACTGTGTTTTCACTCATTTAGATGTTATGTAAAAGATTTTAGTCCATGTTTGAAGAGTCTAGGTGCTGTAGGTTTTTCAAAGGACCTGGTATAATGTGGTGTAGATGCCAACAATGTCATAAAATGCAAATTTATAAATAGAATAAAGGTTTTATAAATCAGAAACTGTGTTTTAATGAATCTATGTTATCTATGACAATTCAGTCCTACAACAATAGACTGGTGATTTCATTTTGATGTTGTCACTAGGTGTCACTGTAGTTGGTTGGGTTGATCATTTTAGCTTTTTAATAGGAATTTTTGCATAAATGCTTGCTTATTTTGTTGTATAGTAGGAGTGTTTATACAGTGATATATAAGACTTAATATTTTGCTGGAGTGTAAAAATGTAAGCAAGATTGTTGTAAGGTCTGTGCATGAGAAGAATAAGATAATAATAACCAAGATTTTTATAGCACTTAGACTAGGGACTCCCCCCATCTCCCCACTACAGTTTGGACCCTTCTAACATTTCATGTGATCCTGTCAGAGCCAGTATAACCCATGTCACCATTTAGCCATCAGAATGTGTAATCTTACTGTATGTGCATTATAATAAACCCAGACTTGTATAAAAGTGTTTTCAGGAACTCCTTTATACCCAATGCAGTCTGGACCTACCTAACATTTTGTGTGACCCTGTTAGAGCCAGTATAACCCAGGTCACCATTTCAGATAGCCATCAGAATGTGTGACCTTACTGCATTATAAAAAACCCTTTTATATA
>JBAMHW010000024.1:24643160-24656073 GCA_037177495.1 Rhadinocentrus ornatus | reverse complement strand
AGCGTTTTATTAATCACACAGCTCAGACACAGTCATCAAATGGTCATGCACTTTCAGTTTCCAGCTCTTACCGTAACATGAAGGTTCTTAGGGACAAATGTCCGGTTAGCTGGACACTCCGGTGGTGCAGGTGTCCGATGTAACTCACGTTCAATATCTGCATCAAAGTCCCAAATGATAGGTTTGATAAAGGCCGAAGCTGGTAGGATGGTAGCTGGTTCCATTGGTTTGGTGTGAGGGCTATCCCGCCGTGACAGAGCATCCGCCTATAAGAGATGGAAAGGTAAAGAATCGAGCGAGTACTCCTTTCCTACAAACCAAAGAGTTCTAATAATCGCCTTCTGACTCAAAATACTTCTCTCATTTAAGTATTTATTGAATAGAATTAGAAATATTTAAGTACAGAATTCTGGGTCCGGTTACCTCTCCCTGACTAATACAAAAATTGGAGTCTGCTACCTGCTCCAGCCAGAACTCACTCTAACTGATCCCCTGAACCCATATTTATGGTCTTCCTCTGACCACTGAAGTCACAGGTCCTGCCACCCCTATCCGTTTATGTTCTGCGTAACAGGAAGAAAAGAACATACACAGACAAACAAGGGATGTCCTCTGGGACTTTACTGGCAGACACAATGTTCTCACAAACTCACAGGTTCCTCCACTATTTGAAGAATCTCATTGTTACTTAAGCAAAATGGCACACTTGCGTTATTCCTTTAAGAGTATCCTAATAAATTTATCTACATATTGTATGGACATGGAAAATCTCAAGTTGGTTGTGAGGGCAATCTGTGAAAATGAGAATTTACATTATTCATATAAACAAGCAAAATGTTCAGTACCTTTTGTTTACTTTATAAAGAAAGTTTATGTTTAGATTTAGTAGTATACGTTTATAAACAAAAAAGAATGACTAATAATTTATAAAATTAAATAAAATATTGACAGAACTACGCGGAAATGAATCTCATGTGCCAGTGCCTTTTGTAGCTGCAAGTAAAGCGTTTGTGAAAAGCACACTTAAATGCATGTTGTTTATGAAGAAATTAAGTGTTGAAGTGTATGTGACGGCATGTAAATGTGTGTAGAATGTAAAACCATTCTACTCACACAAATTAAATACAGTCAACATTATCATTGTTTCAGGTGAGAGGCAGGGTACATCTTGGAGCCAACATATATAGGACAAACAAACAACCGTTCACGCACACACTCATTCCTAGGGAGAATTTAGAGTCACCAATTAACCTAACATGCATGCCTTTGGACGGTGGGAGGAAGCCGGAGAACCCGGAGAGAACCCATGCATACATGGGGAGAACGTACAAATTCCACACAGAAAGGCCACCAGCCTCCCACATTCGAACCTCCCCCAGCCGAGGCTGGAACCAGCGATCTTCTTGTAACCACCACACCACCATGCAGTTAAAGCAAACAAATTCTTTTAAATAAAGGATCACAATAAAAGAATAGTTGTTTTCTATCAGTATCTAAACAGTTCTTAAAATATTTAAAAAAAAATAATATTCAGTTAAAGTAAAAATTCACAGCATTTTTCACATGAATATAGCTTTGCTTCTCTAAACACTTTTTATTCACCATAAACTGCACAGTAAACCTCCAACTGAACTCTGAGCCCCTCATCCTCTCATAAACCCTCACATTTGTAAATGCATCTTGCTGCATCCTTTATTCTGAGCAAACACACTAAAAAAAATATGCAAGGATATACTGTATATTTGATTTTGTATTGCAGTTTTACAGCCATGGAAGAACTCAGTAACATCAGCTCAACCTGGAGTCATGCCTACTGAGTGATTTGTGTAAGCTTATCTATCTAGCAATACTGGTGACGTACCTGCCATGTCAAAAGCACACAGAAGAAAAACACTCTGACGAGATGAGTGATAACAGCGAGGAAGAACGTTGGTCTCAGCTCCAGACCAGGTCCCAGGTCTCGGCTTCTCACAAGTCTTTCAGAACCTCAACACGGACATCAGTCAGTGTGGCTGCAACAAAGGCTATAGCCAGGGCCGAAGAAGCCAAAATAAAAGTATCCATTGCAGAAAGGTTAGCCATGATGAAAGAAAAGGCTTTAATGGAAGCAAGTCTTCATGTATTAAAACAAGAGAAAGAAGCTACTGCAGCATTAAAAGAAGCAGCAATATTTGAAGACGCAGCAGCATCTGAATGTAAGGAAAGAGAATCTCTTGAGTTACAGAGTTTAACTCTTGAAGACCCAATGAAACGCACCAAAGACTATATAGAAACGCAGCCATTTGAAAAACACGTGCCACGGGAGCCTCAAGAGGTTACGCAACTGCTGCCAAATCTGTATTAGAACAGGGAAACTGGAGAACCTATCAGCAGATTGAATTTTCTTTCATGTATATTTTCCTCTCAACATGTTTCAGCTTCATCAAGATGTGATTTGTTAAAAGAGCTTGAAGCTGCGAGGGATTCTTGCCTGGACTCACATATCTAGACAAAGCGAGGGGTGTGAATCCGATAGTGGAAAAACCTCCCTACTCTTTCTAGTTTTCTTTCTCTCCAGGCCAAGGCTTGCAACGACCCCAGTTTTGCATTTAACCGTTCTTAGCCACTACAAAGTTGAAACAGCCAAAAACCTCCAAAAGTCAACTGTGTCAGTAAAACAGACTGAAATCACTGCTGCAACTACTGCCCCACAAGCTAACACAGCTGCCAAAAGGGATAAACCAGACAAGCAATGTACTATACATAATAAACCTCATCTGCTGTCAAAATGCCGTGGGAAACATCTTGATGATAATTAAATAATTGGTGTTTAATCATGCCGATACAGTCTATAGACTGATGTTATTCAACAGATTCCTGTACAGATTCCTGTACTGGTTAATATTTAGATTGTTTTTAGACATACAGTTCACTAGAATAGTTTTCTTTGTGATACATAAGGCTGTGAGGACCATGTGTGCTTTGTTAGTGTCCATACTGTCCACACTTAAATCACCCAGTAAATAAAGTTTAGGACATGTTACATCTAACCCATGCTGATAAATCCCCACAAAACCTATTCCAGAACTTCTGGACTGGTGCACAGAGCCACAAAGCGTGTAAGTAATCATCTGCTGTGTTACCTGTGCACTCTGTGCAGATTGCTGAGTGACTAAGACCCATCTTGAACATCCTCTGTCCTGTGTAATGCGTTCTATGAAGGACTTTGTATTGTATGAGTTGTAAATTTGGGCTGCCTGTCATGTCATTAAGCCATATTTGCCTAAGTGCTGATGACACTTTTAAAGCACTTTACCATTCTTATACTTATAAAAGGAATTTTAGAAATTTCGAAGTTATCACAAAATGTTTGTTCTATATCTATCCACATGTCGTCTAGTGGAATAGGTTTAAGCCATTTTAAGACATATTGCAAGCTATTAGATACGAAGTAATGCTGAAAGTTAGGCAGAGTAAAGTTTTAAAGGATCCGGGGTGGTTTATTTTTCCAGAGAATTTGGGAGATGTGTGATTTTAGCGATTTAAACCAGGTGGAGGGGGTTTTCATAGGAGTCATATAGAACAAGTAGTTGATTTTTGGTAGAATCATCATTTTTATAGTGGCAACTCTCTCCATAAGTGAGATAGGTAGAGATTTCCAACGAGCTAGATCATCTTCTATAGTCTTAAAAAGGTGAATATGATTAAGCTTTGTTAGTTCTGAGAGTCTGGAGAGAATATTTACACCAAGGTATCTAATGTTACCTGATTGTAATCTGATACTGGGTAGATTTTGAAAGCTACAATAGAATTTATTAATTAGTGAGATTGTTTCAGACAGAGATGTTTGTGAGATCTGGAGGAATAGTAAAACATCATCAGCATAAAGACTTATTTTGTGATTTATATTTTTAGACTGAATGCCCCTAATATCTTGATTTTGTCTAATCACAGGGGCTTCAACAAATATAGCAGAAAGTGAGGGGGATAGTGGACAACCCTGTCTGGTACCCCTTTGTAGATTAAAACTTAGAGAGTTTGATAATTTGTTCTGACACTCGCATTAGAACTGAACATTTTAATCTAGTTAATGAAAGACGGTCTAAAGCCGAATTTGTTTCTTTCTCTGCATCTAAAGAAACTAGAATAATCTATTATATTAATTAGTCTCCGCATATTAACAGAGGAATATCTTCCCTTTATATAGCCTTTTTGATGGTTAGGGTTTTTTTCTATAACGTATACATTTCAGGATTTACTTAAATATATATTTGGAAGAAAATAGCACATTTAAAAAGCACTCCTTTTTCTAAATAAACATTACCGGAAAACCCAGTAAATGCTACCCTTCAGTGGTATTTAAGTGTCTACTACTTTCTCCTTAATAGGCTACTAGCATTGGAGGCTATTTTTAAATGGGAGTTAACAGAAGATTAAAATTACTCTTTAAATCACGTGAATTAAACAAAAAAAATGTGGCCATTTTTCAAAAAGAATGTTTGTATTATTTTAAAAAAAAACACACTTTCACACGTTAATAAATTAACGTTTTAGACAACAAAACTTTCATAATTTACCACAGTTTATTTGGTTAAATCACAGTTTTGTAGTTTTGGAACCAACAATGTCATGCTGACACCACGACAAAAGCTCCACGACTGACTTAACAGTGGTGGAGCTTTGGAGTGGTGGAGTGGTGATATTAGCTATACATATAAATGAGTGGAGATGTCACGGTTATTCGTGATCATTTCACGTTTTTCTTTAAGATCAGGTTGGGCCAGGAAACTCTCTAGACCTGAACCCTGTAGAAAATCTATTGAGCATTGCCCAGAGGAAGATGAGACACAATGCAATGCATCCCAGCAATGCAAAAGAGCTAAAGGCCACTATTGAAGCATCCTGGTCTTCCAATCCACTCCAGCAGGGCCACAGGCAGATAAAATCCATGCTGCGTCGCATGGAGGCAGCAATTCATGCAAAAGGCATAAATTTTGTTTTGCGCAATATTCTAATTTCTTGAGTTTTATTTTCACACTCTGAAACAATCATTTACAGCTGCAAAATCTTTATGATATTATATTGAGCCCATGTCTCCTCCTCTTAGTTAGGTTTTCTTTTTGATTCCATGTTGGTATCAGCTATATGGACCGTGACTGTGGTGGAAACAAAGTAGGTAAATTAACCCCACACCACTTTCAAGTCAATGAATTAAAAAGTTCTTTATATGAAACATACATCAAGTACACGCAGCAACTAAAACATAGAAATACATAAAATACTATCAGAAAAAGTTTCTGTACAAATTTTAAGATTAGGGGTAAATGTATATAGTTTGTATAGGTTTGTTGTTCCCATTCTGAAATCCACTTGTATTACGTAATCCAATCCTGGTTTTTATCTGAATAAAACTCTCAGTTTAGGTTGTTCAAAACTTTTGAGCAAAATCTGGAATACTTTGATCCAAAACACCAGGATGATCCTGATCCCAACAGAGAAAAGGATTACGAGGAGGATTTCAGAAAGAAACAGCTGTACAACCTAACAGCTGATCAAATGATATAACTTTTTTTTCGGTGCATATACTTATATTTGTATTTTGCACCTGACTTGTTTAACCCTTACCGTTTTTGTGCTGTACTGTGTACTGTGGGAAAATCTTTTGGCATCTCCACTTCTTTCAGTGTTGGCCAGGAACATGGTGAATGGGGGCACTGCTCTGCTGAGACATGCTGACACAAATATGCAGCACAAAGCTAAAAAAGGGCAAAACATTAAAAAAAAAAAAGGTTAAAAAAAGTCAAAATTTGGTATTATATTTGGTATGGTATTTTTCTCCCAACAATTCTCATTGGAGCTAGAGCTGATAAAAACACTACTGCGTGACTGGATGCTGACTAAACACGTATGTGCAGGGGTATACTAGTTGATATATATGTTGCTTAAAGTAAACTTACAGTAATAAAATCTACATTATATGAGGTCAGTTAAGGTTTGTCAACCATTTATAAGGTCTAACATATGACTAAACGTAAATTTTAGGAGCTCAGGTCATAATGTTTTATGACATGCATTCAGTAGTCCTTGTGAGTTCACCACTTTTTATGTGACATTGACATGGACATCGCTTTAATATGACTTGTTGTCCACCGGCTCTTACAGACAGATACACAGCATCACAAGAAATACACACAGAAATTGTCTCTTGCATTAAATAAACAACACTAGCAGTTTCAGGAAGACTAAGGTTCTGGAGCCCTGAAATTTAAAAAGAGCGAGAAACAGACATGAAAGTGAAGGGCATGAGGACATAAAGAGTGATGCAGTCCTCCAAGTCAAGGAGAAAGAAGAAGCAACAGAGAGGTGAAAAGGTGACAGACGAATGTGTGACATCCTGCATTATTATATTCCATGTTAAAGTGGATGAGAGCAGACAAGCGTGGAGACATGATATGAATCGATGCATCAGTAGGCTCAGCTAAATCAACACAGGATTGGAGTGTTATCTTTCTGCCAGCAGATGCAAAATATTTGCAAGGTAGCTGTGAAAAACATATGTGTAATTAAAAGCGAGTATATTTTCGCCCTTACATATATAGGTATGTCTGTTTCAAAAATCACTGCTGTAGTACTTCAACACTTTCCTTACGTTGGTATCCTGGTACACTGTATAAAAGCGTTTCCTTAAACCTCACTAGCACTAAGATTATACTAAAGACTACTAAAGGGTAATTGTAACAGATGGTTAGAATTGAATTATATTAATGGTTTCCCCTCAAACTAATATGAAAAATGATGTGACAATTTTAGTTTGTTCATGCTAGAACAATAAATTGCAGCCATCAAATGCTCTCCATTCACATAGGCATCCATTTAAATACATACCATCTCACTCTTTTACACAAATGACCTGAGCAGTGCGGAGCCAAAACTTTTTAAATTCTCTGATGATTCTGATGATCACAACTAGAAAAACTGTTGAGATGCTTCTCGACCTCGCATCAGTTGGCAGTCAACAAACCATGCAAATCAGTGCAAAAAAAAAAACCAGAAAAATACTCCATTGATCAGTTCTGATGAAAAGAAAAAAACAGGTAACTGCGCCGATGGGAGAATTCAGATTCTCCCCTAATATCAACAGTAAGGTGGCACTTAATTTAGTGAGACTTGAAGCCCATTCACCACTCCCTTTCTCCCCCGGAGCTTCCCAATATTTTCAACTGTAGATCCTCCAGGTAGTCGTACATCATTGTGGTCATCGGACATCTGATCTGAAACAAGTTAAGAAGTTGAATGACTTTGCGTTTATCTGCCATTATGCTCATCTGACCCTGTAGACTTTGAACAGTTTCCGTCTTTCCACTGGTTGTGGTGCACTTTTGCCACATACCTAGAAAGAGAATAAGAAATTAGTAGAATTTTTGACAATTCAATAAAATTTTACATCATATAGCAATGGCTTTTATAGTATCTTAGAATAATGTATATGTTTGTGGTGAAGGTGATAAATCACAGTATGAAATTATTCCAAATTAAAAAACCATACTTTCCGAAAATGTAAATTTTCTTACATTCATTTCCAAACTCTATGAACTCCTTGCAAAGTCCAAAGTGCTCTGAACGGTACTTTACTGCAGTGAACCAGGAATTCCACCGTGTTGCACGTGAATTTGGAGCCATTATTGTCCTCCTTCCCGATGGTAGATTTTCTGTTAGGAACTGGAGGTATCTTCTTTTGCGGGAACCAGCTTGCTAGAACATTTATGAGAAACTCAACATGAATGCATTCAGCTGATCAAAAGGCTTGCGGAACACCCCACCCATGAGGAGTTTGGGAATAATGACTATTGTGCAGCTTTAAATGCTTTTTTTTTATTTATGCTGCATTATGCAGCCAAGACAGCCCTACAGCATCCGGGCCTATGCGTTGCTAGCAAAACTGCAAACCCAACAAGGACTTTTTGCCAAACTTCACCCCACCCTGTTCCTTTAGGAAAAGCTATGTCAGTCTCACAGAATTGCCAGAAAAAGTGGGTTTTTTTCTGACAGTTTTTTAAGGAATGCTTATTGGGCTCTGTTGCACTGACATGCCTGGAGAAAAAGGACGCGTTTGAGAACAGCACACTCTCCCGACGCAATGTGACGAGGCGGGTTAAGGACATCGCTGGAAACTTGAAGCTTCAGCTGAAAAAGAGAGCTACAGATTTTGACTGACTTTGCTGCAATGTGTGTGACAACGCCCAGCTTCTCATCTTCTTACGTGGAATAACTGCAGACTTTCCAGTCACAGTGGAGCTGGCAGCCATGCAGTCAATGAAAGGGACAACCAATGGAAATGACTTATTCACAGACGTAAATGCATGTTTGGACAAGTTATGACTGAAATGGGACAATCTGGCAGGTGTGAAAACAGACGGTTGTCCAAATTTGACTGGAAAAAAATGTTTGTCTTTTAAAGAGAATGCAGGATAAAGTGATAGAAATTAACCCTGTGTGGAAATTTTTGCATTGTATTATACATCAGAAAGTGTTGTGTAAGACAGTTTTAAAGATTAACCACGTTGTTGATGCTTCTCAAAGAGAACTTCCCACACCTGAGGAGGCATGCTCAGTGGATTCTAGTCCTCTTTTAAATTACTTATGTATGTAAACAGACATTCTCAGAGATGAAGTTAAACCTCTCTATAATTTCCAACCAGGAGACCTGCAGTGACTGTCTCCTGTCACATTCCACCTGATGGAGTCAATCTATTCCTGAAGGCATCCTCCCTCCACCACCTCTGATTGCCGATATGCTACACCTGCACCAGGCTGTATTTAACCGGTGTGTGGCAACTTCACTTTCCCAGATTGTCTTGGTTCTTCCCTGCACGTTTCCAGCCCTGTATTAACTGCCTGCCAACCTGTTTATCGGATCTGACCTGTTCTTCCCATGATCACTCGACCCTTCCTGCCCCTCGCCTGGTATTTATGTTTTCTTGCTACTTTGATTATTTGGATATTGGATCCCTGGATTGTCTTGTGGTATTGGATTACTAGCCTGTAGGAATTCACAGGAGCATCCGTGGGAAATGGTTCCACTTCTGAGCGACTGACAAATTCCCCTGCACTAACCACCTCTCTGCCCAGCAGCTCTGCTCCTTTTTTTCCGAGCAGGATTTCCCCGTGCTGTTCTTGTCGAACCCCGGAGTGCAGCGTGGTGTGGATCTCTCACCATAAGCCGGTATCACGCTTGCTACAAGCAATTTCTGCACCTCCAAATATTCTGGCTATTCACCCCTGTTCTCCTGCGTCCGTGGACTAGCCGTCAGAACGCGACCGGACAGAGTGCCCCTGAACTTTCAAATAAATCCTGTTGTATGCCAATCCTTGAATCTCTGTGTGTTACTGGATCCAGTGTGCTGAATCTTGACAGTCTCCCCTTTTCAGGTGGAACAAAGCAAGTACTCCTCCCACCGTTCTGAAATTGAATAACACAGATCACATCTGTAAAAAAAAAATATGAGCTTGGTAATACAGAAAAACTTTGCATAGCTTTACTGGTGTCACAGCAGGTGCTCTGATATCATGTTCTTTATCTATTATTTATTATCTTGTACGTAAAACAATGAATACTTCAATAATTATGTTTAATTAGAAACAGATGTGTTATAATCCATCAAAGACACCTGTGATAGATAGGTATTTGAAGTTTGTGCCTATTAAGTTTTGTGTTAATTTGTGCAACTCCTCATAAATGAATGCATGCTTCAACTCAACTGTGTTCCACATAAAGACCAAACATTCTCTTTAATGCAAGGCTGAATCTGCAACGACACCGAGACTGTACATCAAGCGCAAATCCAACTTTAATTTATAAAGTAGATTTCAAACCATCTGAACTGCTTCAGACAACAGGCAAAAGTGTCCAAAGACAAAAATCTGCTCTACTGTGATACATTTTTGGTATTACATTTGAATTTGATTTTTTCCGTTTCTAAAAATTTGTCACTTTTTTTATCCTAAATTTTTAACTATGTTTATTTTTTACCTTTAGTGTTTTAAAGTGTTTTAATAATTTTTATTCATAGATCCATGTTCTGCCGCTTATCCAGAGCTGCCCAAGCATTCACCAGCTCATCCTGGGGTATCCCGATGCGTTACCAGGCCAGCCGAAAGATGTAGTCCATCCAGCATAACCTGGGTCTTCCCCGGGGCCTCTTTCCGGTGGGATGTGCCTGGAACACTTCACCAAGGAGGCATTCTGACCAGATGCCCGAGCCATTATCTGGCTCCTCCCGATGCGGAGGAGCAGCGACTCTACTCTCAGATCCTCCTGGATCACTGAGATTCTCATCCTATCTCTAAAGGAGTGCCTGGCCACCCTGTGGAAAAAAGTCATTTCGACCACTTGTATTCGCGATGTTTTTTCGGTCACTACCCACAACTCGTGACTATAGATGAGGGTAGGAAAGTAGATCGAGAGCTTTGCTTATTGGCTCAGCTCCAGTCCAGGAGAACTGTCCCCGAAATCCCCGCGATGCTGCAGAGGCGTGTCAGCCAAGACAGGCATGTCACTCTTTCAGGCCGAGCTGGGCCTCGCCTCCGTGTCCCTGTTCTATTAATATATCTTTTATAGAAAAAAACCCCAAGAAGCTTAAGTGTCCACCCACTGCCGTTCCAGCATCACCAGACAACGTACTCAGTAGCACTGAATGCTTCTTTGGCCTCCGACTACTCTTTTATTGAGTCTGGCCAATCACAACCAAAGATTTTGTTTTCAAACATAAACTGGATGCTCAAGCCCAGATTCTCCTTTACTACCCAGCTCTTCCCTCTATGCTGGCCCAACCCTAGAAGCCTTTACTGAGGTCACTCAACCTGAACTTTCCTTTATAGTACAAAAGTTGAACTCTTCCACTTGCTACCTTGACCTCTTCCCAACCTCAATAGCAACAATAGCAGCAATAGTTACTATATTGTTATTCTAAAGTAACACTACAAGCAAGCAATGCACCAGACCATCAAAAACATATGTAAACACAGTAGGTTTTTCACCTGGTGTTTTTACAGTAGCTTACTGACCATCCAAGTGACTGGAAGGCCATAAGAATCTTTTTTGTTTCTTAAATTTATCTTTTCTTGTTTTACGCTTTTAGTATTGTCTTTTAATTTCTATAAAGGATATTTTATATGGCAGCACGGTGGTGTGGTGGTTAGCACAGCAGCCTCACAGCAAGAAGGTCGCTGGTTCAAGCCTTTCACCTGAAACACTGCTGGGATAGGCTCCAGCTCACCCCGCCACCCCTAATGGGAACAAGCGGTACAGAAAATGACATGACTGATTGCTATGACTGACCGCTACGTTTGATATTCATAGTGATTTGATTTCAAACTAAATAAATTGAGGAGACTCACACTGAACATTTACAGAAAATATTAAAATATAAAACATTGACAAATAAATTCTATTGAGGTTCAGATATTTATCCAACACTATACTGTCAGTTCTAAGAAAAACAGGCTTTTGTGTAAGAAATTTTAGCCCAACTTTAACCCCAAGACCGTTTGAGAGGCCGTGGTGCCAGGTAATTTCCCACTACACTTTTGATTAAATAAACAGTAACAGAAAATGACCATTTTGTCCCAAAGAGGTGGTGGAGATCAAAAACCCTCCACACTTACATCATATGTTCTAAACACCGGATATTAGATGTGTTACACACTAAAGATCACACGGAAAATAGTGAGGTCTCTCATCATCTCTGTTTCCATTGCACTCAGTGGGTTTTATGAGTATATACAGAGTACACAAGTACTTCCAGCTTTTTTTTAGGCTTATTGCATTACAGTGCGCAAACTCCTTATACTGAAAATAGTCTGGGATGCATATTAGGTTATGAATTAACATAAAAGCCTCTGGCAAATTAGGCAAGAGCAAAGATGCACCATGCCAGACGTTACATTGGCTCTTTATAAGGTTCAGAGAATACTGGTTCAACAAATTTATTTTATATAATACATTAATAAATATAGTCACAGGTATATATCCTTCCATCTATCCATTCTCTTTACCCGCTACAGCAGGGTCGCAGGGCTGGAGCCAATCCCAGCCTGGAGAGGTCAGCAATATAAACTTAGCACGAACAGTGAGTAAAATGAGAGTTTGGACCACTATTTCTTTGTTGTTCAATTCTTCTTTGTAATTAATCACCTTTTTTTCTGATTTTCCCTTTAAAATGAAGTAACATATGGAGGAAAATGCATCTGTGAGATAAGCAGCAGAGTTCATTATGCTGGTTACACAGCTCTGGAAAAGCTGGTGTTCAGCAAAACCTGGTTGCAGTATTATCTGAAGAGTGCTGGTACCATATTCCTTTATGGTAGAAGTGGGAAACAGGCCAGGCAGTGGGCATCCCAGGGTGATGACACCACAAAAAAGCAGAAATAATCTACCAAACTCTCGTTCCTTACTTTTGTGCTTAGTTCATACATGTTTATAAATTACATTCTATTACCTTGTTGTCTGTAATACACCTTGATGTGGCTGATTCCGCCACATCATTAATTCTTTAAAAAAATTTTCAACCTCACTTTTTTATTAACTTCATATATATGAAATATATATTATATTTTATCAGATAAATTTTATTTCTGTTTGACCATTTTTTTTAACTTGTTTCATTTTACATTTTTACTCATTTACACATTGGCCCTTCACCCAACCCCTCCCGCTGTGACCTCTCTCCCCCCGATTTTATTTCCACTTTAGACACTACCACATTTAACACCAAAGCACTACAGACATAACACACACCCACACACTGAGGGAGCCCTGAGCGGGTCCTGTTAGTACGCCTTTAAAAAGTCCACCTGCCCTCCACTTATTATCCTAAATTAGAAGCAACTGTTTGAGGTGGATAGCTGCATAAAGACACCTGTCCACCCCATACAA
>JBAMHW010000024.1:24614612-24624738 GCA_037177495.1 Rhadinocentrus ornatus | reverse complement strand
TGTAAAGTCCTCTGAGACAACTTTGTTGTGATATAGGGCTATACAAATAAACTTGATTTGATTTGATTTGATTTGGCGAAGGTGTACAGACATCAACATCTCCCTCTCACAGTCCTCTGTGATTGTGATGGTCCCCAAGAAAATAAACATAACAATGAAAAATCTCAGACCTGTGGCACTCACACCTGCCGCCATAAAGTGTCTGGAAAAGCTGGTCTTTACCTACTTCAACTCCATGGATCCAGCAAATTGGTGGACGACATTGGCACTTCACTCCACTCTTCAACACCTGGACAGTAAGAACACCTAGGTACGACTACTGTTCCTGTATTACCTTCAGTACAATCAGGCTGCCAAACTGGCCGAACTGGGAGTACCAACACCCACCCGTAACTGGATCCTTGACTTTCTCATGGACAGACATTCACAGGTGGTGACGATGGGAAACAAGGTCTCCACAGGACCGCTGCCTCAGCCCTAAATTCTTCTCACATATGACAGTGCCATCTTATCTTATATTAACGGTGTGTAAAGATTTATATTAAGTAATATTCTAACACAGCTGTCCATCAGAATCCTTCTAGTGTAAGTCATTAAACATCGTCTAACATGTAGAGAGAGCACAGAACTCTCTCTTTTATGTGACTTACTGATGAGCAGTTTAAGTGGAGGTTGGTTTGAAGCACTGGTAACCAGACTTTAGTAAAAATTCAGCATGCTTCTGGTAGTGCTTCATGCTTGCTTCATATCCAAATGGATCTGCTGAGTAACCAACAGCAAGTTCAAATGACCACAATCATTGTGGACTTTGTGAGGTGAAGATTACGCCAGTAGCTTATCTGTGCTGGGCTGCAGCACATTGATGGATGGCTTTTATTTGTATTTGAGTGATGAAGAAATATGGAGACAGTATCCATATTTACAGTTTCCCACAGTATGATTGAGTGTGCTGGCAACTGTAACCTTGCATTGTGGTAATCCTTCAGCTGAGGCATGGTACATAACTTTAATCAAGTTTATTGTCAGGGAGTAAGAGCAGAGATACAGGTATTTACACATGAATGCGCAAGCGTCTTCACAGAGGGAGCCATGATGAGCAGACTTAATAAACATTTTAATCTACCACAAGGCATGTTGATATTGTCACACTTGAAAGTTAGCTTTGAGCAATCCTCGGGCTATAAAAATGGTTATTGGTTTTGGAGATTACTTCAGACTGGGTTAAAACACACTTTGGATTAAAAGCAAATTTCGGTTTTGCTCCATTAAAACATGCTGATCTAGGTAAAAAATTCAAAATTAAACGGAGAATTGTGATCTGGATAATTATCTGCATTTGCAGGGACCAAACTGATATTTTTGGACATCCTATTTAGAGGAGTCATGTATAGACCAATTCAAAGTTTGCTTTGTGACATTTTGGTATGCAGAGCTTAGCCTTGAGGCAAAAGCTTTATCAAGTGGCAGCTAGACAACAAGATGACATTTTTAAGTCATAATAATGCTTCAGACAGCTCATTTCTACAGTGTTTTTTTACACGCTTTCCTCGGTTTTTGCCTCCGGATATAGTTGTTGTTAGTGAGATAACTGGGTTACAGCAGACTGGAAGGTGCTAGACGTATTACACCGTCCTCAACCTGGAGTGTCGGCCAGAACACTAATTGAGGCCAGGACGCTTTTAGATGTTAGGAGTAGTAGTTGAACTGAAGATGATCGGTGACGAAAGGATGAGGCCAGACGGTTGGTTCAACTGTTCTGTATTGTATCCTCAGACCACATTACAGCATGCTTTGATTTGCATATAAGAACACACAGGATTCCGCATAGGGATATGTTTGTGTGTGTGGTTTTCCTGTAAATAAACAGATACAAATATTCAGTATAACTGTTTCATAGAACGTCTTATCTTGCAGAATGCACAACCGAGATATAAACGATCTCTTTTCACGCTCAATGAATGTAAACATATATAGGCAGTAACGGGGCAAACTTCACGTGCCTGCTGGGCAGCGGATAGCATGAGTAGCACTTAGCTGCTAACGTTAGCCGCATCCCTCATTATTAACTACAACAGATACAAGCTTTCCCCCCGAAACTAACACAAAAATAGCGATCTTACTTGTCATTAACGCACACACGAAGGGAAAAGATCTTTTAGGTAGATAACGGTCATCTGGGGCTAATTCTTACAACTTTCCAACTATATGCCGTTATCATCACTGTGCGGATTCTCGGCGGCGATGACGTCATCACGTCACTACGGTGTCCGCACAGGGACAAAATACTGCACCTACCGTTCCACTGGAAAACTGGAACTTAACAATAAAGGAACGTATAGGGCCTTTTGTACAGCCCCCCCAAATGTATGCAATACATTTGCTCTACACAAAAGCGTTACTATTCTTCCGTTCCTCCTCAGGAAGGGCTGGCAGAATCACCATCCAAGCGACAGGTTGGGTGTAGGTTCTGTCCTTCACCTTCACGTCGGCTGATCTGATATGCCCATCCAGGCTCGGGTGCACCTTTACAATGTGTCCGATGGGCCAAAGAGCCCGAGGGAGTTGGGGATCTACGATCATTGCGACAGAGTCCTTTATTACCATCTCCGGCGACTCAGCAACTCATCATTGGGGTAGACCACCGGTGGTAGGGATCCATCAGGCCGCCCCATCCATAAGCAGTTTGGAGTTACGGGATCCACATCACCAACATCCGATGAAACGTAGCCCAGGGGCTTGGAGTTGAGGATTCCCTCCACCTCCACGAGGACCGTGCAGAAGACCTCTTCTTGGAGCGGCTGTGCTCCAACAGTGGTGTACAGTGCTGCCTTTACGCTGCGAATCTCGCGCTCCCATGCTCCTCCGAAACGAGGGGCAGCTGGAGGGTTGAAGTGGAACTGAATCTTATGTGGCGCTAACAGCTGCTGAAGGTCTGGTGACATGGCTGCGAACGCTCGCTGCAGCTCTGTTTCGCCTCCTTTAAAGTTGGTCCCTTGATCTGAATAAAGCTCAGCAGGTGTCCCTCTCCGAGTGGTGAATCTCCGTAGCGCCATCAGGAATGCGTCTGTGTCAATCGAGGTCAGCACATCCAGACAAACAGCTCGGACAGTCAGACACTTAAAAATTATTCCCCATCTCCTCTCCAAACGACGTCCCACCTTAACACTAAATGGCCCAAAACAGTCCACACCAGTCGAATAAAAGGCTGGCTTAAAAAAGCGGAGACGGGCCAGAGGTAAATCAGCCATTTTAGGCACTGTGGGCTTCGCTCTCCATCTGCGTCATTCCGTACATCCTCTTTGGAAGCGCCGTGCAGCCTCCCGTCCTCTCAAAATCCAGTATTTACGCCGGATTTCAGCGAAAACACGTTCCGGTCCAGCCGGTGGACTACTTGGGTCAGCTGGCCATTTCTCAGGAGGTGTGGACAGAAAGGGGGGGCCTTGGCTCCATCGGTTGGGTTTGGTCATTTCCTGCAGAGTCTTCCCCCGGGTGATATCATCAGCAGGATTTTGAGCAGAGTTAACATATCTCCAAGCTTGCACCCGGGTCAGCTCCTGGATCTCTGCAACTCGGTTGCCAACGAATACTTTGAAGCGGCAAGACTCCGAACGAAGCCAAGCTAGAACTGTTGTGGAGTCTGTCCACATCACCGTCCTGTCAATCTGCACTGACAGCTCAGTCTCCAAAAGCTTTGAGAGTTGTGCTCCAATTAGGGCCCCACAGAGTTCCAATCTGGGGATGGAGTGGAGGCGTTTAGGGGCCACCTTGGAACGGGCCATGACAAAGGCCACATGGGTTCTGCTGTCGTCCCCAGTGCACCTCATGTAGGCCACAGCATTATGGGCCTGCTCAGACGCGTCACAAAACACATGGAGCTCTCTCTCTCTCACTGATAAGGCAGTGTCAGGAGGTAGGTATGGTCGGGGCAACAGAATCTGGGGAAGGAAAAGCAACTCCTCCTCCCAAGCATTCCACTGACGAAGAAGGTCAGGTGGCAACTGGGGATCATCCCAACCTCGACTGTTGTCCCAGAGATGTCGCACCAACATCTTGGCTCTGGTGGTGTAGGGCAAGATGAAACCTAACGGGTCATACTGGCTGGCAAGCACTTTATAAATGCTACGCATGGTGGGAGCTGCATAGTGGACTGGACGGTGTTTGTACCCCAGCACGTCAGTAGAAAAGTGCCAGCTCAGACCCAATGTTGACTCGGGGCTGTCTGTCCTGTCGTGCGCTAGCCAGAGTTCAGCACTGGTGGATCTGTCCTCCTCTGGGAGGTGACTAATTGCCTCTGAGGCATTACTTGTCCATTGTCAAAGGAGGAACCCAGCAGAGGTGAGGAGGGCTCTTCGCCTATCCACCAGGTCTCTCGCTGCAGCAGCGGTTGGCAGACTTTGAAGACAGTTGTCCACATAGAAGCATTTTTCGATGGAACTTCGTACTTCCTCACCTGGGGAACTATGGTCTTTGGCATGGCACTGCAGGGCAAATATGGCACAGCACGGGCTGCATGTGGTGCCAAAAGGGAGTACTTGCCACTCGTACACAGAGACTGGCTCCTCCTGCTTGAAGTCGCGCCATACAAAGCGCAAGAGAGGGCGATCTTCTGGGAGCATGCGGATTTGGTGGAACATGCCCTTGATGTCCCCACTGACAGCCATTGCATGCTCTCGGAACCTCAAGAGGACTCCAACCAGGGACGCACCCAGGGTAGGGCTGGGGAGGAGATACTCATTAAGGTTCTGGCCCTGATACTGGAAAGAGCAATTGAAGACCAGACGGTGCTTGCCATTATGATTAACAAGGTGGTGAGGAATGTACCACGCTTCTTCACCCTCAGTCAACTCGAAATGTTCTATCTTGGTAACATATCCAGTCTCAATCAGTTTTTTAATCTCTGTCTGATAAACATCTGCCTTTCCAGGATCTCTCCGGAGCCTTCTTTCCACCCCCCACAGGTTTGACATGACAGCAGCAGGGGTAGCTCGCAGGCGGGGCATGTCTTTGCAACGTAACAACGGGGTGGCGTAATGGTGAACACCATCAACTTGTACTCGAGTTGTCCTAGTCTCCAGTAGACTGAGGGCTAACTCATCTTGCTTAGATAGAGTCACTACTTTGTCACTTTTAAGGGGTATGGTGTCAGCTTGCCACAGTTTCTCAACATGTTTTATTAAATCTGTCAACCCAGCCGGGTGTGGATGACGGCAGGGGGGGGCTAAACAGACCGGATCAATGGGAACAAGGAGGTGGGGGTGGTCGCTGCCTATCAGGAGGAGGGGTCTGATCTTCTTAAACCGCTCCAGGGGTATCCCATCCAAGTGTTTATACTTCCTCCGAAGTGATTCGATGGGGTAGGTGTGATCCGCTATTAACCCGATAACGAGTTCTTGGCTTAGCTTTCGAGGAGATGGTGAAAGGGATGCAGCTACCATGAAGGGTTTGTACATCCTGTCTGATGGTTCGTAATGGCAAGGTCTCAGGGGTCCCTTGGAGCCCTAACGCTTGTGCAGCAGACGGCAACAGCATGGTTCTCTCAGACCCGTCATCCAGAACTGCATATGTGTTCAAAGTCTGGCTGCCATGACGTAGGAGAACGGGGACCACCTTCAACAGCACTCGACTTCCCTCTGTTGGTCTATCCAGATAAAATACACCTGTTGAGTTCCCATCACTCTCCCGAGTCGCTGCGGCTTGTTTCTGCCCCTTTGGTTGACCACTGTTAACCTCATGAAGAACTTGTAGATGCCGACCTCCACATAGGTTACAGGGCTTCTTCAAGTTGCACTGCGCTGCCTGATGAGAGCGGGCACAGCGCCAGCACCGCTTATTAGTCCTTATCCAGTCTGATAGTTGGGCTTTGTTAAGCTTAGTGACGGCACAGCACTGACTCAGGTGGTGGTCTCGGTTGTCACAGAAGGCACAGTAGGATGTTGGTTTTGCTTTATTTGGGGTACTATTAGGCTCTTGAGATGGATTGTCTGCTCCATGGAGTACAGTAACAGCCTTCCCGGCTGTGGTTCAAATCTCATGGGGTTTTGCTTGTTTCTGGCTCCGCGGGAGGCTAGTTGTCCATCAAAATCTTGGCACCAGGACTCATACCTCAACCAGTCAGCCAGGTCATAGAGGGTGTAGTTACGACTGGAGTGGTTAAACATGCATCTCCGGAACTCAGCTCGCTGTTCTGGTGGTAGCTTGCTGAGTAAAAGAGCGACATGAGATCCGCACTGTAACTCGACCTCCCCATCTGGGCCCAGTGTTTTCAGCATGCCAACCAGGGATTGGATCTGGAGTGAAAACTTCTCAAATGCAACCACATCGCTATGTCTAATATCAGGGGAGTCCATTACTGTAGTAATCCGCTTAAGCGCCAGCTAATGGGGCTGCCCAAATCTTTCATTCAGGGCCATCATAGTATCTGTGAAGAGTGTTGAGGAATGAATGTAGGCCTCAGCTATCAGTCTGGCCTCTTCCAGCTTCAGGTGGTCTACTAGAACCTGATATTTGAACAGTTTTGAGGCGTCGGGGGGCAATAGGTTTCCAAGAGCAATCTTAAGGTGGGCAAACTCACTGGGGTTCCGACGACACAGGTTTGGGACTGCTGGGCGGGGCTCATGGTAGGCTGGATTCAAGCTGGAACTCTGAAATGGCCTCACAGATGTGGTAGGTGGCTGGAGGTCATGCTCCGGGGCGGGTGGTGAATGATGAGCTGGCTGAGGACGGGACCTGGTAACATTCATGGGCACCCCATAGGATGCCCAAAGATGACATCATCACGTCAACGCGGCTATGGTGTCCGCACAGGGACAAAATACTGCACCTACCGTTCCACTGGAAAACTGGAACTTAACAATAAAGGAACGTATAGGGCCTTTTGTACAGTAGTGAAGTCACAAATTTCGTAGGCCTATAAAGCATTGCACAAAGCAGAAAGTGCCCAAGTCTGAAAAGTCTGTAGCTCAACAATTATCCACATGTGTAAATGCATGACCCCACCCGGGCCACCCTGCGGAGAAAACTCATTTCGGCCGCTTGTATTCGCGATCTTGTTCTTTCGGTCACTACCCACAGCTATTATGACTTACTTCATTGAAATCACGTCCAATTATAATATCAGTATTACCCATATTCTATATTATTGCATGCCGATTTCTGGTCGTACACTATAAAGGTACCCACAGCTATTATGACTTACTTCATTGAAATCACGTCCAATTATAATATCAGTATTACCCATATTCTATATTATTGCATGCCGATTTCTGGTCGTACACTATAAAGGTACAGTTTTGCTCTATCTATCTATCTTGCGCTATCAAAATGATAACACCTCGCTTATTGGATGAGAATGTACTGTAAAAAAATTGACCAACCCAGTCCCTCTGTAGTTTTTTTTATTCTGTTGCATCTAAATATGTCTCTTGTAGAAGGGCAAAATCTGCTCTCTTTTGTTCAAGATATATCATAAGTTTTTATTCTTTTGGTGGCCAAGTTAACTCCCTTTACATTCCAAGTTACTATTTTTAGTCATGTAATAGATTGTTCTATATTTGTAGTAAAAGCTGGCTGCTCTCGATAACCAGGGAAGTGAGAATGTGCCAAAAAAATGTAAAAAAAAACAAATAAAAAAATAAAAAATACAAAATACAAAAGAAAGTGTACAAAAAGCATCATCAACCGACAGACCAGCCTAGCCAACCGGCCCAGGTTTACTGTCATTTGGAACTTCAAAATACAACAAAAGCGACCGACCATAATAGATCCGTGGGACTATAAGTGTCCAGCTGCTTAGCATTTACGCAACCCTCCTCTATGTACTGTATACCCTTACATATGGGTGTCTCAAGCAGCCACTATAGAATAAATTGATATTTTCTTTATCTCAAAATTACTCAATACCACTTTGTTGTAGAAAATTAAATAAGCTACGTCATTATTCAGTTATTCTTATCAACCCCACACCAACACTCAAACATAGTGGTAAAGAATGAGAAATGTCAATAAATAAAAACAATCCAGTTAAAGCTTTTATCCAAAATATTCTGGTCTGCACTGTGCTGTTAACGTTCAGCAAAATGTCCAATTTAAACAAGCCTGTCTTTGTCCCACTTTTGAATATAAAATACATACTGAACTTAAGTAGAACATAAAATATTATATTGTGCAGATATTATCTCTGTAATATTTTATGCATTTTGGATTTAAACCTTTATTCCTGCATTTAATCTTCCTCCTGCCTCCTCGTCCTGCTTCTGAGTCCTCACATCCATGACACATTGTGGTGGTTTTATAATGGGAAAACACTGTTCTTCAGCACATGGATGTCCCCATTTCTGAGTCAGTTCAGTTTTAGTTTATTAAGTTTATTTTTCTAACATAATATAACAAAAGCTAACAATAAAAAATAATAATAATTTTAATAATAATAAACTATACTTAGTAACAAAACAACAAAAACAAACAAAACAAAATAAACAAAATTTTTTTAGACATTTTCTGTAAATTAGTCAGAACCTGATGACTTGGCTAAACACTCGATGTGATAATAGTAAGTGTTATGACTGTTCCCAGGGCAAAAGGTAAACCAAAGATGTTAACCTGTCTGACTCGTGGTTTGTCCTCATCTGAAGAAAAAAAACAGACTGGTGCTGATGGGTCACTGCCTTCGACTCGTGAGGCACTCATCTACCCAAAAGACTGAAGAGATTTTAGTTTTAGTCTTTAGTCTAGAGTATTTTGCTGCTCTTGAGTAGCAAGAGTTAAACACAGCCATTATCAGGTCAGATGTGGAGGAACTCGGTAAAGGTTCTGATAGAAACTTCAGACGGATCTGATCTGATGTTTTCTTCTTCATAGTTTGTCTTGACACACATGAGAAACTATGTTACACGTTTCCACTCGGAAAGTACTCACAGTCAGTAGTCACACAGGAAAAAATATGCATTTTTAACCGTTTTATTATCTCATCACAGCCGTCTGAATCGTAATTGAATGGAATCACAATGTACCTAATGTCCTGTACCTGTACCTATACCTGAGTCAAGTGTGAGCATATACAGTATGCACACACCGGCCCTTTTGTAGTGACAGTCCGTTTGATTGCCCTTCAGTTCTCTAATGAATAATTTAGCTCCAAACACACTCTGACACAGCAACACCCAGATAAGGGCAGTGAATAAAAAAAATAAAAAAAAGATAAGGGAAGTGAAGGGTGGAGTGAGGTAGAGGGAAAAAATAACAAGAAATGAGAGCACAACTCCTCACAATGGAGATATGGGTGAATACAAAGTGGTTGGTGATAAAAGGGAGGTTGGTGGGGGGGGGTGTCCATGGAAACCCTGAAAATAAGAACGTTGTATATGTAAATGGTATAAGAATGTCGGCATTACTGATATAAGTAGAAAAATTAGCCATCATTGAGTCTATCATTTGAGGTTAATAGGCAATCAATTCTGTATGGGGAGAAAGGAAAAAAGGTTGGATGAAGACACTAGGTTAGCACTTTCTAGTAAGGGTCTTCATCATGAGATCAAGACCATTATACATTCTGTCAATGGCAGGAAAACATTTTACTAACACCTTTCTCAGAAAAGCATTGAAAAACCAACATGGTTTGAGCAAAAATACATTCCTTGTTTCATGGTTAGACATGAATCCTGGTTAGCTCTTGTTTTGCAAGGCACACAGTGTCACTAATGCCACAATCACAACCACCAGAGGTCACATGTTTTTATAGTCTGTATCCGCTCGCATGCAAATAATGCACATGGGCATGTTTTGGTGGGGAGGATAGTCTTTATGATAGTCTTTATGGTTGTTATGAGGACTGTATATATATATATATATATATATATTGCTCAAAAATATTTTTAAAATATCATTAAAAAAAATAAAGAGAACACATCCTAGATCTTAATGAATAAACTATTCTTAATAAACAATTTGTTCTTTACATAGTTGAATGTGCTGACAACATAGTCACACAAAAATTGTCAATAGAAATCAAATTTATTAACCCATAGAGGGCATGATATAGTTGGACTCACATAGACGCATGGCTTGGGCTCTGGAAACACTGTCCTTGAGAGGGGCTGGACCCTCTTCCATTCTGGAGTTGCTCCCGGTG
>JBAMHW010000024.1:24588863-24608352 GCA_037177495.1 Rhadinocentrus ornatus | reverse complement strand
CATGACCATTTGATGACTGTGTCTGAGCTGTGTGATTAATAAAACGCTGAGTTAATTGCAAGTCAGAACTGTCTGTTTTCATTATTTACCGACCTCCTCCGATCCTGCCTAAACAAATAAAAGTGTTTCATTACAGTCTTACAGTCCAGCAGATGTTTGCAGACACCAGGAAGCAGCAATGCTAGCATGTAGCATAGCAACATGACGGAAGAACTTGGCTAAAAGACTCTCTACCAAGCATCGGCACAGTTTAAAGCCCAAGAAGTTATATGGGAATGTAAGAAAACCATGCGAACATCTCTGTCCACTTTAGAGCTTCCGCTAATTTCTCCACACAAACTAATAGTCACATGAAAGCATAGATTCTGCTGGTTCCAGAGATGTATGTCTCATCCCTGTGGGACAGAAACTCTAGGAGCTAGCAGCCAGAACCAAAAATCATGTCTTACTGTTGTTGTTTGTGGTGAAAAGTTTGATTCCAGCTCAAAAAACTCTGGTAATGTGTTCTCCTATGACTCCGCCTTTGTTTGAAATGAATCATGGCGGTCCTGCTGGTTTCCATGGAGATGAAGGAGGTTTTATAGTGAAGTATTCACTCTTTTATAGACTATCTTGGACTTCACTTCTTTCTAAATTTCTATGAATACCAATTCCTAAGACTGTTGTACTAGCTCCTAGGACTACTTTACTAATTTCTTGGCTAATTGAGCTGCAGTCTTCTGGTTTTCAACTAAAGTAATGTGGTTTGCTATGAGGAGGAGATAACTAATTACATTTTCTACTATGTTCCAGATGAATTTACCCTCACACAGTAACACATATCCTGATTCTGACACTTCTGTAGTAATCTCTTATGTCTCAGTTTTTGTAAAGACCAGATCACACATACAGCCCTGGTAGTTGTGAGATATATTTATTTTATGTATGTCACTTCACTAGACTTCACTATGTCACTACCTTACCTACTGCCTCTGTGTAACGCTTCTCTGTCCAATGAGACCAATTGACCAATGTCAAAATCAAACCTCTGTTAAAATGGCCATAAAATGACCTCAGCGACAGATTATTTTAATTATTTACATACTAATTTTAAACGTTCATATATGTCTAATTTATAAAGTAAATGTTTTATTAGCAGATTCTTGAGTCACATCTCTGTCCAGTTGGTGGCAGTGTTTGAAAAGAAAAAGACGAGGAAACGTAGAAGAAGATAAAGCGGAAGAATAACATCAGGGACGTAAACATGGCGACGGATAATGATGTGGGTAAATTGGCTAAATATAACAAGTTAGTGTCATTACCTACAAGATAAACGAATTTCTGTTAAATGTCATAATGTTTATCTCTTACAGCTCGAGTCAGAAGTTTTTGAGATTACAGATTTCACCACCGCATCGGAGTGGGAACGGTAAGAAAACCTTGAGAGGTTTTTATCACTCTGAAGAAATTATCTAAATGTCTCTGTCTTTAGAGGAACTTACACTGACTTTAAATTCTCACTCTTTTCCTCTTTTTTTACAACAAATTTTTACAACAAAATGAAGCAACAAACATTAAAACCCGGCTGTTGAAGACAGAAAAAACGGAATTACAGCAGAAATCGTTCATAAATTAAACCTTAATTTAAAACGTTCATTACTTAATTTGTTTTTGTAGTCTTTTGAATTATTAACCCCATTTCCCCCAAAAATGTAACTAAAACCAGAATGTAATGATTTATAAATTCCATCAAATCACATTCTATTCCCAGTAGAAAATCAACATGTCAGATGATGAAACTGAGACATTTTACCATGTGATTGAAAATATGAACTGATAGTGAATCTGATGGCAGCAACACATCTGGAAAAAGTAGTTCCAGGGTGATGTTCAGCATGGTGTAGCACCCCCTCTTCTTTTAACAGCTGTCTGGAAACATCTGGGAAGTGAAGAGACCAGCCGCTGGAGTTTTAGGACAGGAATGTTGTCCCATTCTGGTCTGATGCAGGATTCTTGCTACTCTACAGTCATGCTCCCTCTCCTCTTTAGTATTCAGGACACGCCCTCCATGCTTTCCAGAAACTATTTCACATCTTTATCCAGGTTTCCACTTTGCCGCAGACCATTTTAAATGAGCTTTGGTCCAGAGAAGACAGAAGAAGCTGGTTCTGGATCCTGTTCACATCTGGCATCTTCTCTACATGATGGAGCTTTAACCTGCAGTTGTGGATTTCAGGGTGAACTGTGTTCACAGACAGTGGTTTATGGAAGTACTCTTGAGTCCATGCAGTGATTTCCAGTAGAGAATCATGTCTGCTTTTAATGCAGAAGATTACCAGCATCCAGTCTTGTCCTGTGGAAACAGAGATTCCTCCTGATTCTCACAATCTGCTAATGATATTCTACACTGTAGATGGTGGATTTTCAAAGACTGAGGAACATTTTTTATGAAATTGTTACAGTTTTAGATCCAGTTTGTCTCAGACTGGTGAACCTCTGTCTATCTTTCCATCTGCCTCCCTGAAATGCTCCTTTTTATTCCCAGTCATGTTACTGACCTGTTGACAACTAAATAGTTGTCAAATGCTCCTCCAGTTGCTTCTCATTTACTTTCCCATCATGTTGTTACCCCTGTTCCATCTCTATTTTAACCAGAACCAAAGAAGTAGTTTAATAGTAGTTATAGATTTTGGACCCGTCAACATTTATAAAACAATTATTTATATGGTATAATTTTTTTAATTAAAATTAATACTCTTATTCTGCACCACTCTAGACATTCCTTTAATGGATTATTTTTGAAAATAGTTTTGATGAAAAAGTAGCTATGACCTTTAACTTTCAGTGAAATGGAGGCTGAATGGGTGTCAGCATCACTGCTGCAGATGGACCCGTTCTTGGTTCAGAATATCTTTGTCTTTTGTTCTTTTGTGTTTAAGGAATTTGTGAATAAATCTCTGATTTGTGCTGGAAGGTTCGTGTCCAAGGTGGAGGAAGTGCTAAATGACTGGAAGCTGACTGAAAGATTTGTGGGGAAACCAGCAAAGGTAATCTGCTCTCATTTTTATTTGGGATCAGGTCAGCTGGTTCTGCACTGTTATCAACAACACTCTGCTGCTACCTTATCTGAACACAGGGTGAATACAACAGTGGAACGTGGGGAGAAGAGTCAAAGGACATCAGTTTTGCTGACTTTAAGTTCTTCATAACGCACTTCTTTCTGAAACAAGAATGTAAGAAGGACGGTGGTGAGGACACGCCTGGGGAAGGTACTGTCATGTCAGACTGTAATAACCCCACTTGAGTAAACCAAATCAGACCTGCGCTGCTTGGTGTAGAAGAGGCTCCAGGAGTCCTTTCTGCTCTGCCTGCACACCATGCTGCCTCTACCCAACAGTTCCTGAGCATCTCCAGCAGAAAATCTAACCTCTAAACCAAACAGTAGCTGTGGGATAAAATCACATCAGCCATGTTAATATATGAAACCAGCTGTAGACAGACCCCTCCTGCTCCTGCTGGTCATTATACTAAGTGTTGGACAGAGAACATGTCTGACCAGTGTTTCTTGTGTGCAGATGCGTTGCCCTCTGCCATGCAGGACCTTCTGTGCATGAACAACGACTTCCCTCCTCGAGCCCATTGCTTGGTCAGATGGTGAGTTTCTAACATTCATTTAACCAGGTTGCTGCAAGAAATGACCTGCATGTCTGTGGGGATGCCTGGAAATCAGAGAAAATCCTTGTATACACACCATTTTCCAGACTGTGTGTGTTCTGCTTGCACCAGGTACGGCATTCGGGAGTTTGTGGTCATCAGCCCGGGAGCAAACTGCGAGGCCATCATCAGCGAGTCCAAATGCAATCTGCTTCTCAGCTCCGTCTCCATCTCTTTGGCCAACAGTGGTTGGTGAGTCAATTCCAGCTCTCCAGCCTGTGTTGGTCTATAAATCACTCAGATTACACAGAAAAATACGGTAGTCCCAGGCAGGGCTGCAAACTCATGGTTGAGTTGCACCAAAAATATTTCAGGTCTGGTCTGGTTTCTAATTAGTGCTGGACACATTTTCTGACTTATAATCACCATCAATCGCAGAGTTGCGTATTAAATTGCTTTCTATTGCAAACTCTTATATTAAAAGTACCTCTATACGAACACCAGTGGAATACGTTTTGGTTTAAAAACATCCTAATTGTAAAAATGAATGAGCAGTTTTCTCACAGAACATTTTTCATGTAAATCTCAGTTTAATAAAACCAAGAAAGATGAAAATTTTAGGATTTATTAAGTAAAAGGTAAACATCATTTGAAGTCATGTGCTCAGGACAGCCAGTTCAGGCCCCAGTTTTCTGATGTCTACGTAGTCAGAGTCTGAGAGGGAAATAAAAAAAGGTTATTAGCCTTCAATAATAACAGGCCCAGACATATTTTTGATAATGAGTCTACAGCTTGTTACAGTAAAGCTTTTTTAACTTTCTAAATGTTTTTGTCAACATTAACATCAGGTAAAGATCAGCGTTACATGTGCACTAATCATTTTCAGTCCAGGTGCATAGGTGAACATCTGGACCCTGAAGGGACGGTCAGAGAAAAGTCGCTCGATGCGGATCTGATTATGCTAAATATAACAAAGTCTCTAAACTGCGTACACTGTAGGTTACCAACATCTTCTATGCTTGCATAGGTGCACATGCGGTTAAAAAAATAGGTGCAATTGCACCAATTTTACATGCACACTCTTGCACGTGGTATTTTGAGCCCTGCCATGAGATTTACTAACCTTATCTCAGATGCTACCACAGGCCTCCGTTATGAAGGTTTCCATGGAAGGAGGAGTATGGGATGACAAGGATGCCGCAGAAAGAATGTAGAAGGAATAAATGAGTGACGCTGGTTTACGCTGACACATAAAGGTGGAAATGATTCTGTCTGGACATAGAAAACAAACATAAACCTGTGCTTCAGAGCCTGAAGTCAACAGTCGTGAAGGTTGGAGAAAAAAACAGTTTTATAACTATTAGAGATGCTGCGAGAATAGAGAAAGAAAGAAACTGAAAGAAAAGCCAACTGAGTTCAGACGTAGAGAGGAAACTGGACTTCCTGGGATCCCGCTGGTGTATGTGGATGAAACTGAAGTAACACAGGCTCCTTTTTTATCGGCTGCTTCCAGTCAGGTGCCCATGTTTGTGCAGATCCAGCAGAAGTGGAGGCGAATTTATGCCGGAGAGTGCCAAGGACCAGGTGTACGTACGGACTTTGAGATCATCCAACTCCGCAAGGTGCCAAACCAGTACAACCATCTGTCTGGTCTTCTGGACATCTTCAAATCTAAGATAGTAAGTTCTGTCTAGAGACTCCTGCTTTCATGAGAAATTTGAGTGCTGATCGATCTTCTGTATGATCTGAAAATGTTCAATTTTGAAGAAGAGTTTGAAGAGATGATTCTACTTAACCCTTAACACTCTGCTATGTCCCCCAAGCTCTGTTTCTCCTACCATCATCAGTGTCTCAGGAGTGGTAGTGTGTATCTGTGTGGTAAACTGTGATGGATAGCTTACCCTTTAGGTGATCTACGGAAGTTTTCCAGGCATTTCTATCCCATCCAGGAGGTTTACAATCCAGCCACTAAATGTCTGGTAAATCCACAATGATCCATGATAAGGGCATTATTTATCACATTTTCATCATTGATCCATCCATTTGTGCCTGAAAAGAGGAAAAATAATGCTCCTCAATGGCTGGGAACGCTAAGACCGTCTGCTCCCACATTAGCAGCTAACGCTAAGACGTCTGCTCCCACATTAGCAGCTAACGCTAAGACCGTGGGCACCGCCATGAGGCTAAGCATGTTGTTGTTTCCATGGTGGCTGCCCTTGACTGGGTGGCTGGGGGTTCTGCACTGCAGCCCTGTGGCTGTGGTGTCCCTGCCCTCACCTGGGTGGTTCCTGTGGTGGCGCCCTCTGTGGTCATGGGTGGGCTGGCTTCCGGTGTGACTGGATCCCCAAGATATTGTTTCCTCACAGCAGCATCAAGCCTGATGTTTTCAATTTATTTTTATTTTTTGTTATTGGTGGTGGGAGTTCATGTTTATACAGAATGGGCATATGTGGGGGGAGTGTACATGCGCTTTGTTTGTATGTGTGTGAGTTTGTGTACGATTGTGCCTTTTTTTATTTTTTGTCATATTCTTTGATATGTAAAGGCTTTGAAATATTGTTTTTAATATACATAATCGGTTTTTATTATGTACAGCACTTTGTGTTGCTTTGTGCATGAAAGTGCTCTATAATTAAAATTTGATTTGATTTGAACAAACACTGAATGTTTTGATTATAACAGAAACGTCACCACTCCAGAATAGATGCAATAATGGACTGATAAATGTAGACGATTTTACAAATGTGGAACTTTGTAGCCAGATTAGTTTATTACAGTAATCTCATTACTCCCAGATATGTGATTTTGATGTGGTCAGTGTTTCAGAAAATACTGTGAAGGTCTAATATTTAAGAAAAATTGCTGTTACATAAATATCTGTAAATGAATTGATATTTACCAAATTTAATCAATCAAATCAGGCTGTTGTGAATCAATTTGAATTGATTCAGTGGTGATTATCACACCCTAGTTGGGACATCCAGCACCAACCCGTGTCTGCAGGGATGGTGGGAACAGCTGATGACCCCAGTCCACCAGAACTCCATTCAGGTTTTGGGTGGACACATGGCTGCTCTTGTTCCAAATGGTGGAAATAAAACTTCTTAATGACACACAGTTCTGAAGAAAAGCTGTGAGAAATGCTGAAAGCAGTTTAACTTTTTTTCCTCTGATCAGGGGTGTAACCTGCTCCCCCTGCCACCAGTGGACATCACCATCCGCTTCACGTATATCCTCCAGGACTGGGCGCAGCATTCGTGGCCACAGCAGCCTCCAGGTAGGTAAGACAGCATGGCTGCACATGATTAGATCTCTGTACCGCTAAACTTGACACTGTTTCTGTCTGCCTGTTGTAAATACAATAATTCAGGATAGCTGAAAACACACTGGAGTCCTACAGAGCACTTACTTCTTCTTTTATTTATCTGGTTTAGTTCTAACTGAATTTTTTGTAAAACAGTTTTCTGTCCTACTTCCTATCAGTGGACAAAAAAGATTAATTGTTGAGGTAAAAAACAAATGGAGTTAACTTATTTTTAGCATATTGAGGAAAATCTCGAGCTATTAATCGCTAAATCAGATGTTTCCAGGTTAAATCCTGCCTCTCAGAACCTCCTATCAGCAGGTAGTGTCGTATTTCTTGTTATAACAGAAATGCATTGACCAGACTATTTGCATGTTATTTACACATGCCAGGAGAACCTGAGACATGATTCCAAACATGATCTTTATAATGACGGGACTAAAGCTCAGACGGCAGGATGTTCTCATCTCTTCTCGTCCAAACATTTCTGAAATGAGACAGTGCTGCTTTAAAATCAGAGTTAACGCACCACAGAAGAAGAAATGCCCTCTACAAGCAGCAGGGAGAGGAAATAAAGAACCAGGGAGGCTGATAATCAGACAGTGTAGAGAAGTTGAACCATAAAGTTGTGAGATCAGTAAATGCACTGATTGGGTTTGTTTCCTTTCAGACTTTGATACTCTCCTTGGAGGTGAGGTGGGAGGAGTGGAGTTTGGAAACCTCCCGTTTGGAGCCTGTGAGGAACCGATCAGGTATGAATATGGAGCTCCAATGATATTTTACTTCTCCACAGCGAAGACTGCAGATCTGGGTGATGGCAGAATTCCTTCTGCAGTCCAGGCACAAGCTTCACCTGTGCTGGGACGTTTTCTGTGGTGTCCCTAAATAATAGGACAAGGTTGGAAGTGGAGAGACCTGACTTCCTGCATTTCTGGATATATTTGATGTTGATGGAGAAGGAATCCAGGCTGCTGATCGTCTCCACAGCAGCATCATGTATGCTGAGATGTTTGTGGATATCGTTGTCAATGAAATCAGCCACCATCTCTTTCATTTTGTCCACTCTGGTAGTCGGCCCCCGTCCCTCCGGTAGTCTGTCCCTCTGCTAGTCCCTCCCTCTAGTTGTCCTTCTCACCAGGAGTTTGGCACACCCCTGTAACTTTGTCCAATCACTCCGACCTTAATGCAGCGTGCACTAATCTCAGCATGCCTGATGTCCACACGCCATCAATTTCACTTCCGCGTTTCACGTGCATACGTGTGCGGCAGAGATGACGCCTGCCATCTAAAAACTACCGAGCATCATGCATGACACCTCACAGACTTCCAGAGCTGTTTAGCTCAGTTTGTTGAGCGGCTACAAATTTCTTTTCATCACAGTCAGTTGGACCATTTTGGCTGAATAATAATCTTGATGCTGATTTTTTTGTTTGTTGCTTGCTTGTTTACGTGCTTTATTTGACATTAACATGTTATTAAAAACAAAACTAATCCATGAACTTTTTCTGCTTTTGTTGTTGAAGTGAACTTCATCTAGCAACCACCTGGCCCTACCTGACCGAGGGCATTGTTGTCGACAACGACGTCTATAGGTGAGAAAGTCCTGATTCCTCCGGAGACTCCAGCCCATTTTTGTCCTGTTTCCTACACACTGGGATGAATGAGCATGAACTTCTTCAGCTACGTAAAACACAAGCAGCCGAACATGTTTGACTTTAGATGAAAAAGAGATTAAGTTTTTAACTTGAAGGGCAGATTGAACTGATCCATGTGAGCTGATTCTCTTGTGTCCTCTGTTCATCATCCAACAGTGACCTCGACCCTCTCCAAGCTCCTCATTGGTCAGTTCGTGTCAGGGCAGCTGAAAACCCACAATGTTTACTGGGTAAGTTGGAGCCTTCACATCATATTCCTTTTTTCACCTTTGTCCACACACATTGTCTCACAGAAAACAGGATTTTAGCAGTGATTCCCAAAGAGCTGTTAGCCTGAAACTTTGCTTATCTCGGCATGGAGACACAAAGTGGACACATGGAGGTCAAAAGAAAAGTCAGGACTAAAAACCTATCTCGTGATGAGCAGGATCTATCAGCAAAGACCTGAATCAGGATCTGAGAGATGCTTCTTGATCTTAAGCTGATCCATCTACCTTCTCCCATAGATCCTTTTATGCTTGTTTAGCTTTCATGGCTCAGAATTCAGCAACATCATGCAGCTCTGGGTGGGACAGGGGTCCAGAAACTCAATAACTCCTTATTCTCTCACACAGTCAGATCCCAGGTGAGGATGTTCCCCTTTAGTAACCGTTTAAACCCGCATGGATCATCTTGTTTGTATGTTATTAGGCCTAAACTTCCAGGGTATGTAAACTATTGATCAGTATTATTTGAATCGTTTCTGTTGTCATCATGATTTAAAAAGAGCAAAGACAACTGCTAATAAAAGGCTTCACTAAACCACGAACCATCAATGAAATAAAACTTTTTTTCACTATTCATATTCTCTTCAGTTTTGGCCAAAAATCACAAATTCTACCAGTGTTTCCAAACTCATGAGTGGTATGTTAGGAACTATTTCCCATAAAGAAATAAGTGGGTCAGAACTGCTTGGAGATACCTAAAAAAGAAATTATACTAATTATTTTCCAGTTCTTTTCTTGTCTCTTTTTTAGGTTTAAGAATTTGGACTCATTTTATTTTTCATGTAGGCGACTTCCTGATGGAGTTTTTTAAGCTTTGCTGTAGGAAGGAGTCCATGGAAGATATTTTAGGAAGAGGACTGACAGAAGAAGAAGGAAAAGGTGAGTTTACATGTTTTGAATCAGTAAAACTTTAAATGACTGAGTGGGATCTGGAAAATGTTCCAGGTTCTGACTGGTACCTGCTTCATGTTCCACCTGCAGAAACCAACGACCTCAGCTCTGCTCTGTCCAAGCTGACAGAACCAGCAGCACCCGTTCCCATAACCAAGCTGTCCGTCTCCAGTATGGTGCACAGCGCCCGCAAACGCATCCGCCGCCGCCGCCACATCGATGAGTCACCTCTTAACAACGATATGCTTAATTCAATTCTTCTGGTAAATGTTGTTCATGAAGGCCGTTTTTAGTTATTCTCGCTGAATAAATAAACACACCTTCACTTCTAATGTTTCACACATCAGGACATCTTCAGATGAATGAAATCCAATGCAACAAAACCAAATCTGTGTTTTTAGATTCTTTTAGAAGATGAACAAAGCAAATAAGAAATGATCTGACAGTGAACCAGAAGAAGAGATGTTTATCTGACAGAGTTCTTCAGTTTTGATTGACTCCAGAGCTGTGACCATGTTTTTCTTTTTTCCCGTTTCAGTATCTCTTCCCAGACGCTGCCGTGGAGAAGGATAAAATTGCCCACTCGACTTCCAGCAGGACGTTTGACAAGGAGAAAAACTCAGATGATGTATGTCTGTTCTTTTTTTTACCTCCCCAAAATGAAATACCCAAGTAAAGAAAGTATAGCTCCACAACTACAAGGGCTGCACAGTGGTGTGAAAAAGGTTTTACCCTCTTCCTGATTTCTTACTTTCTTGCATGTTTGTGTTTCAGATCATCAAACAAATTTAAATATCAAAGACAACACAAGTAAACACAATATTTAGATTTTAAATGAAGGTTTTTATTATTAAAGGAGAGAAATAATCCAAACATACTTGGCCATGAGTGGAAAAAGTGATTGCTCTCTAAACCTAATACTTGGTAGGGCCACTCTGGGCACCCTTACAACAATTGTAATCAAGTATTTTTAATAACTTGCAAGTCTTTAACAGCACTGTGGCCCACTCATCTTTGCACAATTGTTGTAATTCAGCCACAATGCAAAAATTAGAAATCAGGAAGGAGGGAGGCAAACACTTTTTCACACCACTGTATGTATAATCTGGTCTCTACAGAAAGCTGAGACATGTGAGATTACTACAGAAGTGTCAGAATCCAGATATGTGTTACTCTGTCAGATTAAATTCACCTGGAACACAGGTATAAATGTAAATCATTCTGAAAGGAAACCACGTTACTTTATATAAAAACCATAAGATAACAGCCCAGTTCACCTAGGAATGAGTAAAGGAGTCCTAGAATGAGTATACTTGTCCTAGGAATGAGTAAAGAGGGCTGACAACAGGGGTGCCTCAGGGCTCAGTGCTTGGCCCTCTTCTCTTTTTACTATACACATCCTTACTCAGTGCAGTCATTAGCTCTCATGGCTTCTCTTACCACTGATATGCAGATGACACTCAGCTTTTCCTTTCCTTCCCACCTGACGACACAACCATCTCAATGCGAATATCAGCATGCCTTGCTGATGCCATGTTCCGCATGGATGAAGGATCGCCACCTTCAGCTAAATCTGTCCAAGACCAAGCTCATTGTCTGTCCAGCCAATCCTTCCTTACTGCCACAGATAAGCGTGCAGCTTGACTCTATCACGCTTCCACCAGGAATCTTGGTGTCATGGTAAACAACCAGCTGACCTTTAAGGACCATGTTGCTTCGGTTGCCCGGTCTTGCCGATTTGCTCTCTACAACATCAGGTGGATCAGACCCTACCTGACTGAACACCTTGTTCATCAGACAGCTCCTTGTCCAGGCTCTGGTAATTTCACGCATTGACTACTGCAACTCCTTACTGGCAGGCCTGCCTGCTTGCTCAGTTAAACCTCTGCAGATGATCCAGAATGCAGCAGCACTACTGGTCTTCAGCCAGCCCAAAATAGCTCATGTCACGCCGCTGCTAATTGCTCTTCACTGGCTTCCAGTTGCAGCACGCATCAAATTCAAAGCTCTTCTTCTGGCTTACAAAACAGTAACCCAAACGGTTCCCGTCTATCTTTCCTCTTTAATCCAGAGCTACACTCCCTTTTGACCTTTTCTCTCTGCCAGTGAAAGACGCCTAGGGCTCCCACCACAACGTGGTGCAAAATCAGTAGCTAGACCCTTTGCCCCTGTTGTTCCCTGGTGGTGGAACGATCTACCACACTCCGTTTGATCCGCAGACTTCTTATCCACTTTTAAGAGCAAGCTAAAGACTCACTTGTTTAAGGAGCATTTCCACACTTGGCTTAACTCTTCTACTCGTCGGAATGAGTTAGAAAGATTGGTCCAGCTCTTTGGCTCAACTCAGTCCTAGGAATGAGTGAAGTGGTCCTAGAAATGAATAGAATAATCCTAGGGAATAAGTAAAGTAGTCCTAGGAATGAATAGAATAATCCTAGGGAATGAATAAAGTAATCCTAGGAATGAGTAAAGAAATGTCTGAAGAGGAACTGTGCTACAGTAGAAGGTAAAAAGTGAAGCTGAGCTTGTTCCCAGGTGTTTAATATAGGTGTTGCACAGGTAAAATATCTCAGGAAGCCATCGGCCGATGATCACTATGGTAACCTATCAATGGTCAGAGTCAGGAGGATCCAGGGATAGCCCCCACATACACCTTAGAAACACCATGAGGATGCAGAAAGAAGTGAAGCCCAAGATAGTCTATGATAGGAAGAGTGAATCCTTCACTATAAACCTCCTTCATAGCCATGGAAACCAGCAGGACCTTCATGATTAATTTCAAACAAAGGCAGAGTCAAACGAGAACACATTAGCAGAGTTTTTAGAGCTGGACTTTTCACCACAAACAGCAAAAGTAAGACATGATTTCTGGTTCTGGCTGCTAGCTTCCAGAGTTTCTGTCCCACATTGATGAGACAGATGTCTTTGGACCCAGCGGAGTCTCTGCTTTCATGTGACTCATTGTTTGTGTGGAGAAATTAGCAGAAGCTCTGAAGTGGACAGAGATGTTCTCATAGTTTTCTTACAATCCCAGATAACTGCTTAGTGTTTGAACTGTGTTTGTTTGGATGCCGATGCTTGGTGGAGTCTTTTAGCAGAGTTTCTCCCATCATGTTGCTATGCTACATGTTAGTATTGCTACTTCCTGCTGTCTGCAAACATCTGCTGGACTGTAGGACCTAATGCTGCGATGAAACCAAGAAGATATCCAGAGATAGTTTCCCCTCATGGTGTCCATACTTGTCCAATAAAGACCTCTGTGTGTCTAATAAATACATTTTAAAAAAGAGTGAAATGTGATCCACATGATAATTTCCTTATAAGTTTTTGCTTATTTGGATTCGTTTTGTTTTTTTTCCTCCCTCCTCTCACCAGAGCCTGTTCCTCCAGCTGAAGTCTGCGCCATGTGAAAGTCTGACCCACCGGCTGGCCTTGTGTATGTGTCTGGTTAACTACAACCACGGTGGCCTTCCAGCAGTCGCTCACCTCTGGCAGGAGTTTGTCCTGGAACTGCGGTACCGATGGGAAAACAACTATCTTGTCTACGGGTCAGTGCAATCACTTCTCATTTAGTGTCAACATCACAGCAATGTGGAAAACAAAATTAATCCATCTGAGATATAAACTATCTCCTTAATCACCTTCTTTACTCTCCTCCATCTCATCTGGACCAGGCTGGATGGTGGACCTCCTGACCTCCGCTGTTGTCTCCTACATCAGAAGTTCCAGGTAAATAATTTCTGCTAAACACAAACTGCAGCGTTCAGTTGTCAGTGACTAGAAACCCGATTTCTCTGAACAGATGCTCAACTGCTGTATCGAGAAGAAGAGGGCCAGAGATGAAGCTCGCAAAGAGAAAGACCACAAACTTCCAGAGTCCAACACGTCCTCCTCAACCAGAGAAGTTTCTCCTGGAAAATCCTGGGAATCCTGGAGCGACAGTGATGAAGAGTTTTTCGAGTGTCTGAGTGATCAGGGGGAGACGGAGCCTCCTCATCCTGAAGGAGGGAAGGAGGGCAGCAGAGTTAAAGCAGAAGGACGACTACATCCCTACAACAGCATGACTCTGCTGAACTCTGCAGAACCTCTCTATGTTCCCGTCACACAGGTGCTAGCTCCCACTTCTCCACATCTGGGTTACAAGTCAAGACAAGTTGGGTCTCACCCAAGTACTCGCCAGAATGAACATTGTTTCTAGTTTCCATGAAACTCACAGTGCTCAGGCGTCTCCTTGAGCTGAAAGATGCTGTTGTAGGTGGAGAGGTGATGTGTCAGAGAAGGGATGTCGTCATAGATTTTTCTGGTACGATTTAGGATCGTCCCATATGGCCTAAAACCGAGATCCTGATATTTTTTGGCTTTATTAGATACACGACATACAGCCCAATGTAATGTAACCCAATGAAATCTCCTCTAAAACACTGTAAATGATTAAGTCAACATTATCAGCATAAAGTCGGACCAGTAGGATTTAAGTAAATTGCTGAATTAATCTTCAATGATTTTTCACTTTCAACATAGTTTTTTTCCTGAACCAGGAACCTGTTCTCATAAACTTAATAAAACCAACTTCTCCACCATTATAGTAGGGGGCGCCCCAACTCCAACCAACCCTAGAAGATCAAATTTATCTCCTATAATTTCCCCCAGGGAGTAATAAAATATTTCTGATTCCACCTGCATAGTGCACGTTGGAAATGTTGCATCAACCACCTGTAAAACAACTGGTTTAAGATCAGCACTTATTCAATAATAAGAGCATGTCAAGGATAAGTAGGTGGAGTTTTGTGCTCCGGTGTACTAAGAACTTCATCTGGACATACAAACAGCTGAACTTTCACTCTGCGTCATTGTCATTTCTGAGGCAAATTACTGCTTAAAATGGACTTCTCGCATTTACTTCCATTTCTTAACGACCGTAATCTAGCTTGCTAGCTACTAGCTACATGCTTCTTACCTGTCTCCCCTGAAACAACAACGTGGATATGTACAGGAGAGTTTTCTGTATGGGCGGAGCTGTCTGTCTTGCTGTAAGAGAAGCTAAACTACAAAGAAAATCACATGTAGAGGCTTTAAACGCTGCCATGTTGGTTTGTATTCGATGTTCATGATATAGATATTTTATACATTGCATGTAAAACGTCTCGGGATACATTGAGTTATATCCGATATATTGCCCAGAATACGATTATAATCATGATTTTACAATCTGCTTTTATTAATTTCCCATCACTATAAATCACATTGAGAAATTACCATAAAGAAGGCTTTCCATATCAGGGCCACTTCTGGGCCACAAAATACAGGCCAACAGCTGACATCTGGACCACATGTGGCCCACAGGAGATTTGCCGTAGTCCAAGCCAAGCTGGCAACTGACATCTGAAAACCGATAGATGGATGTTCTAGTCCTCAAGATGCTCACCAGTGCCATAACTAGGCCATAAATGGTCTGCTGCTTCTGAAAACGTATCAGAGTTTTACCCAAAGAGAATCTGCAGACTTTAAAAGGAGAGCTCTGAAAGGAGCAAAAGTTCTGGAAAAATCCTCCTTTTTTGTGGTCCCAGTTCTACATGTTCAGACAAAACCGAGTTCTGCAGAAACTTTGGACCAAGCCAGAATCTGAGGTCGATCTGATGAGGGGTTTGTGGTGTCAAGGACAACAGACCAGGATCATCTGACCTGTAATGACTATTTTACAATGATGTGTGTGTGTGTGTGTGTGTCAGGAGCCAGCTCCCATGACGGAGGATCAGTTGGAGGAACAGTCAGAAGTTCTGGCCAAACTGGGAACATCAGCTGAAGGAACTCACCTCAGGGCTCGGATGCAGAGCGCCTGTCTGCTCTCTGACATGGAGTCCTTCAAGGTGACAACACACACACACTTTGCTGTAGGTTGGGGTTATTTTTATAAGAAGAGGTTGTCTGTTATGGATTAGGACAAGCATCTCTGGTTGGAGAAAAGACACGATTCTCTGAATGAGTCCTTGGAATGAATTAATCTGATCCATTTTTCCTCAATGGATCATCATCATTTAATTGACTCGCAGGGGTTAGGTAGGTGGTCCCGACGCAGCTTCTGGAGAAAGTACATCCTCTGCTGTGCCTCCTCACCTGGTGAGAGATGTTAATGGACCAGGAGATGCTGGCCGAGGTGTGGACCAAGAGAAACTTGAAACTCTTCACCCTCTCTACCTCTTCTCCATCTATGAAGAGGGCAGAGTGCTCCCAGGGTTTGGATCTTCAAAGGTCTACAATCATCTCCTTGGTCTTTGTTGTGTTTTAGGTCCATGTCATTTGTGTGACCTCATCGCCTCAGATGCTGAACCTGGTTCCTGTAGGCTGACTCGTAGTTGTACTCAGTCAGTGCTACGATGGTGGTGTCGTCAGTGAATTGGATTGATGGTGTACCAGGGTTCATGATTAGAGTGGATGAGATCTGGTTTCCCATCCTGACACTCTGGGCCTGTTCCTCAGGAAATCCTGCTACACATCCAAACGTGTATATGAATGTGTATTTAATGAACAAGCTGAGTCGACTCTGGTTGAATCTAATGATATGATGTAAAACCTGAAAACCTATGACATCCTTTCCTCTCAGATGAAGGATCTTTCATCAGGATTTTGGTCTATGTTCAGTTGAATAGTTTTCAAGTTTGATTAAAACATTTTCTTTATTTACTTACTTGAAAACAGTAAATAAAAATATGCTTAACAACATACAAACTTTTCATAAGTGAGTCTAACTGGATGCTCTGAGCTAAATGAAGAGCCGGACTCGTGGACTCTGGTCGGGGATTCACTTCAACTCTTCAGACTAAACTTCACGGAACTGTTTCCAGCCTTTTAGTCTGAACCTGGTGGAAATATTTTCTACACAAATATTGTTGTGCTGCTTGTCTGCAGCTTGGTATCCGAACCATCTCCATATAACCCAACCACCAGCTCCTCTTCATCATCTTCCTCCCGTCTGAATCCGTCTTGGTGTTGCTGCTGCAGGAGTGAGTGATGAGAGGGGGAAGAACCGGGAAGGAAAGGAGAGATGGGGAACTCTAGCATCTAGAATTCCAACATCAACTCTACATCCAGTCATCATATGTATTGATCTGATTACTGGTGTAGAACAGGTCTGGACCATCAGATGGACTTCATGTACTGATGCTTCGGTGTCTTCTCGTCTCTTCTCAGGCAGCCAACCCCGGCTGCGTCCTGGAGGACTTTGTCCATTGGTACTCACCCCGGGATTACGTGGAGGAGGAGGCGATGGATGAGAAGGGAAACACGATTCTTAGAGGAGAGCTCAGTGCAAGGATGAAGATCCCAGGAAATATGTGGGTGGAAGCGTGGGAGGCTGCCAGGGTTGCACCTGCTCGACGCCAGAGGAGACTTTTTGATGACACGAAGGAGGCAGAGAAGGTACGTCTCATGGTTTCTGGATGAAACAGGAAGTGAAGAAGGAGAATGGGGCAGTAAATCTGTCTTTCTGTTCAGGTCCTGCACTACTTGGCGCTGCAGAAACCTGCAGACCTGGCTCAGCTCCTCCTCCCCTGTCTGCTCCACGCCGCTCTTCAGAAGCTGAAACAAGAAGGTGAGAATTTCCGTCTTATTGATGAAGGGGCTCTGTCGGCTTACTGATTAAGATTTATCTCTGGATCTTCAAAAATCTCCTTCATTTGTCCAACAGAGTCTATAGAAAACATGCTGTCAGTGAAAAAGAGCATCCAGCAGGCTGCGACCCATGCCAGCAAGCTGCTGCATCCACCCAACTACGACTACAGCAAGCTGGAGGTCAGTCAGTCCAGATACACCTCCGTAGAGACGATTTAAAAAAACTAAACTTAAACAACCAGAATGTAATGATTTTACTCAGCATCCCAACTTTCTGGGAACTGGGTTTGTAGGTCAATGAACAAAATAATATTGGATCTTTTTATGTTTGTTCAGCTTCGTGTTTCAGAAACATTTTGCAACGTTTGATCTGAAGGAATTAAATCTGTTTCTTTTGGATCTTTGTCTGTAGGATTTCATTAATCAGTTGGTCGCCATAGAGACGGTCATCACCCAAGCTCGGTCACTCAAAACCAAGTTTGCTGCTAATGAGGAAGACGAGGAAGAGTCCACAGCTGAGCTGGAGAGGTGAGTTTTATAGTTCAACTTCCTGGTTTCGTCATTTCAAAAGCTTATTATTAGCCGCTACATTAGCCGCAAAGTCTTGGGTTTCTATTGATTTTAGGCGGACTAGAAAATCTGAGAAGAAATTTAGTGGAAGTGAGTGGAGCCAGCAGTGGGTGGTGTCTATGCTCTGAGGCAGTTGGAGAGAAAACAATAAGGCCTTTTAGTGATGGTCACTTTGGGAGAAGCAAAAGAGAAATGTCTACGTTTAGATGTAGAATTTGTACATGTAACAGGAGAAACTGTGGGCATGAAAGAAGATTGATACATATTCTTTATTTGTTCTTTAAACATGTGTGATGTGTTTCTAAGGTTTGTGAGCTCCCTGCTGGAAGAACCAGAGGTGGTGGTTGTAGGAGGAGGACAGGGAGCGGCTGGAAGAATCATCCACAGGCTTTTCATCAATGCTCAGCGGGTAAAAAGGCAGCAGCTGCATGGTGGAAACAAGCAGATTTTATTATTGATTTCAATCAAACTGAACTTACAGCTTTCAACCAGAATTCCTACAGCATCTTCTCATCTTAATACACAAACAAACACAGTTCAGAATAAGTTTAGACTGCCAATTTCCAGATCATAGAAACACATCACGTTTCATCGTTTCATTCAAATATGAGCTCACAGCTGGTCAGCGAATACGAAGAGTTGGAAATGGAACTGCTGAAGGAACATCCATCATTTCTTCCATCTAACCATCCATCAATCATTTCGTCCATCCATTTTCGACACCCTGTTCAGAGTTGAAGGGGGCGGAGCCTGTCCCGGTTGCTTTAGGTAAATTTACAACCACTCACTTCTCTAAGTTCAGAACCACCAGTTTACCTAACCTGGAGAGATCCTGTTGATACACGGGGAGAACATGAAACCTCTTTAGATAGAGAAGCACCTGAGACGAGAAGCACCGGCCTTCCTGCACACCACAAGCGACCTACTTTCCTTGAAGGAAATGTTGTCTTCGTAATCTAAATTAAACTTTTGCTTTTAGTTCTTTGTTTCAGTCCATGGATTTAATGGCGCTCTGTGGGGTTTCTTCCCTCTTCCTGTCATCAATCAAATCAAATCAAGTTTATTTGTATAGCCCTATATCACAACAAAGTTGTCTCAGAGGACTTTACAGAAAGAGGTGTAAAACAGAGTCAGTAGACCAGCTCAGTGTCCACGCCAACCCTTACTGGTTTTAACTCTTTTAACTCAGAATATCAGATGTGTATCATCTAGATGTTCATTTCGACCAGGATCGATCCCAACGTCTCCATCTTCACCGAGCTCCTGTTGGTGAAGACTTTCTCCTCAGATCTGTTTCATTGATGCACATACAGTGAGAAAACTAAGTATTTGAACACCCTGCTGTTTTGCAAGTTCTCCCACTTAGAAACATGGAGGGTCTGAAATTTTCATAATTTGTGCATGTCCACTGTGAGAGACATAATCAAAAAAAAAATCTTCAAATCACAATGTATGATTTTTTTAACAATTTATCTGTATGATACAGCTGCAAATAAGTATTTGAACACCTGTCTATCAGCTAGAATTCTGACCCTCAAAGACCTGTTAGTCCGCCTTTAAAA
>JBAMHW010000024.1:24575032-24587229 GCA_037177495.1 Rhadinocentrus ornatus | reverse complement strand
TTTCTCAGGTGTTCAAATACTTATTTGCAGCTGTTTCATACAAATAAATTGTTAAAAAAATCATACATTGTGATTTTTTTTAGATTATGTCTCTCACAGTGGACATGCACCTACGATGAAAATTTCAGACCCCTCGAAGATTTCAGAGGTGACAAACCCTTCAGGCGGGTTGCGTTCATGCCGCGGTTATAAACTGAACGTAGATTTCACTTCCTGAAGACAGAAACAGACTAAAGCAGTAGTAAATTCCTCACAAAACATCAGAAACTTTCTTTTGACTTTGTGGGTTTATTTTATTTTAGCAAGGAAAACAAATATTAAAATTGAACCTTTGTGTATAAAGTTTCAACCTAATCAGATGTAGTTGCTTTGACATACAGAGATTTCTTCATTTTTCTGCTTTGTAATGTTCCATCTTCTACTCCTCCTCAGGCTGTCCTCCTGCCACCCGTGGACGATGACTTTGGGGGCGATGGGAAGCCGACTAGTGGGAGCAGGAAAGTCCTGGACTTCCCTCAGCCAGCGGGCCGTGAGTTCCTGTTGAGAAGCTGCGTTCCTCGACCAGCACCGTACTCTAAAGCTCTGCCTCAGCGACTCTTCTGCGTGTTGATGAAGGATGAGTTCAGACTGGCCGGAGCATTTTCGTCAGACACGTCATTCTTCTAATAAAAAAACAAAAATAACTACACTCGTCTCTGAACGATTAATACTCGAACCTTTGAGACGAGCAAAAGACACGAGGGTTGGTTAGTTGTGTTGGTTTCACGCTTTCAGCTTTAAAGAAACAGTCCCATAACTTTGTTTGCTAAACGTAAAGATTTCTGACTCAACAGAAACGTGTAAAGAAATAAAAACAAATGCTGCACTTGGAATGAGTCGTTAAACTCCTCCAATTTGGTTTAACTCGACTTAACAAAGCGTCATTCTTTCAGCTGAAAAATTTAAATCAAACTAGTGAAGGTAACATTCTGCAGTTTCATTAAAATATTAATTAAATCAACTCTGAGCAAACTGCATTTCTGAACTTTATAAAATTATACTCTGGATTTTCTCCTACCCCATTTTTTTTTTGTTCTGAAGGTCAGTTTTGTGTGTAAAATGTAAAACCAGAGTCTCATCAAGTCACATTTTATTCCCTTTATAGCATGTGATGGAAAATATAAGTTGATAGTGAAAAAGTAGTTTCATGGAACTTTTTCCACGGTGTAAAAAGTAGTTCCAGAGTGATGTTCAGGATGGTGTAACATCTAACAACTGTCTGAAAACGTCTGAGAAGTGAGACCAGTTGCTGAAGTTTTAGGAGAGAAATGTTGTCCAATTCTGGTCTGATGATCATCTACTGGGAATAAAATATGGCTTCATGAAATTAATAAAATTCATTCAGGTTTAACATCTTTAACAATGTCCTAAATTTGGAGGAATCAATGTTGTACATGTTTACCTCAACATGTGGAAGAAAAAAAAACTACATTCACAGCAGTTGGTAAGATATCTTTATTAGTCACAATATTACATCTTGTCACCTGACCCTTCACTGACCAGCTGACAGGTCTCAGAAGACAGGCTGGTTTGACAAGACAATGAGGACGACAGCAGCTCATTAACATTTCCTCTGTGGTTAAGGAACAAACTCCTACTAACTAAAGAGTGAAGATAAAAAAACTCATTCTGCTTCCAACCATGAGGATCTATTTCAGAAGTAAACCATAAACTACAGAACAAAGAAAGGAAACGTTCACTTCAGGACCAGGTCACAAGACCAGCCAGCATTATGATCCATCCTTCCTGACCTGCTGTGGTTACAGCTTTTTATGTAAACAAACTTTGGTTTAATTGAATCATGAGTTCAGCTAAAAACAGCAGCAAGGATGTAAATATGCTTAACTACTCAGACAGCAGGTCTGTTGCTGGACCTCAGCATCACACTTAATTTACTGTTTCTTTATCATGTAGTTGGATTTTTCAAAATATGATTCTTTCTTATCCTAGTTTTCATTAACGCACTCAGACGTTTTATACGTTTTATAAAACACTCGGGAGGTTTTCTACAATAATACAGAGGTTACATGGAAGACATTATCTTGGGTCATTTCCATGGAGATGTGTGATGGGTTAAAGGCCTGCCATGTTTCACATGATCAGGTGAAGGCGTGTCAGACACGTTCCTTCAGTAAAACAGAGTTAAAGTGTTTCTGTTGGATCAGAGTGAATAGATCCACAGCAGACGGATTAAAGATGAAAACAACCTAACAAACCAACACTTTATTCAGAGTGGGAGTTGGGAAGTTTTCACAGCATCGCCGTCTGTTTGGGATGTTCCATACCAGTAAGCTAAAAGATAATCTAAACATCCTGAACTCAGCTGGAAGGAGGAAAACCGTCTCTGGAACGTGCCGTACTCAGCCTTCCCTCGGTGTGACCTGAGAGTCAGCCAGCGAGTTATGGATGATGCTGATGATGGACTCCACTCCTTCTCCTTCCAGCAGGGTGCGATGGTCTCCTTCAATGATGTGAACAGATACCTTTCCATCACAGACCTGAAAAGGACATTTACACGCAAATTATTCCAATTCATCTGAACCGGAACCAACATTTAGTAACAGCAAATAAAAATGAAACTCTTAATGGAGGAGTTTTGGTCCACTCTTTATGGTTTCTTCATCAACCACAGCCTGTCAACCTGGTTGTAGGTCTGGACTCTGGACGAGGAGGAGGTCTCTGTGAGTTCCAGCCTGTCTGGTTCCTGCAGTCCAGAGCTGGAGAGACTGAACCAGAACCAGGCTGCAGGTCCAGATGGTGTCAGACTTTATATTAACACCTGGTTCTGGTGTAGATCTGCTGCTGTGTTTGGGATCTTGTCCTGCTGCATGAGATGGTTTCAGCTTTAGCTGTCGGACAGATGGACTCACATCTGACTCTAGAAAACTTAATGATCCAGAGGAGTTCATGGTCCACTCAATGACTGCAAGGTGTCCAGACCATCATCCCTCCACCACCGTGCTGACAGCTGCTCTGAGGTGTTTAAGGACCAAACATGTCCACTGTTTAGTCAGCCAGAGGTCTATCCTGAGCTTGGACTGAAGTTGCTAGGACATCCACTTCTGTCCTAAATGTTTCATGAATGATCTTTCTATACGTAGAATGGAGTTTTGAGAGTCCTTTACAACCAGTTTTGTGAAAGCTAGGTGCAACGTGACGGCATATCTTGCTTTCATCGTCTCCAATGAGAAGAAAACAACCAGCTGAACATGCTGAAGTTCACTGAAGATGCCGTCGTTACACAATGCAACTTTCTTAAGGTCTAGAAACCAAAAGGACTCACATGGACACATCAGAGCAGCGTAGCCTTTATCTGTCCCAGTCTGCAGGACAGATAAACTCAGATCTAGCGTGATTTCCATAAACTCATACCCCAACTGTAACAGTATTCCATCACCACTCTCGTCTAAACATACTGAAATATAATATATAATCCAGCCAAATATAAAACAAACTGAATAACTCTTGAATCTTATTTTTACTAAAAATAGTAAAATAACATACAATAACTCATTAACAACCAACCCAACTCACACTGATGATTGATCATTTAGAACATTGATCAGCTGCTTCCTGGAGGATGGATGAACTGATGTTTAACACCTGATGAGGAACACTTTAGTTTCATTTAGATTTCTTTGTGTAAGCCCAACTCCCAGCATACGGTGTGCTTTACCTCGCTAAGTTTATAGTCTGCTCCCAGGTTCTGCTCGTACTCGCTGCTGGTTTTGGCGCGCAGCAGCATCACGTTGCCATGGAACTTGATAGCAGGAACATACCGGTCAGCAGCCTTCAGCTTGTGGTAGAAGGTGGAGGCTGCAAAGTGCAGAGACTCGCGGTTGATGTCCTTGTGGTTGGAGGTGATCAGGTCCACAGCCATGTCTACACGGGCCTTCAGATCTGAAAGTGGCAGGAGAGTCTCCAACAGCTGCACAACGAGAGAAGGAATGAGGAGAGAAGTCTCATGAAAACCAGAACATCTTCTGAATGAAGTATCTTAAACGGCCCAAATTTTTTTAATGAGCTGTTGGTCGATTCTACACAGAGTTCTGCCGACTCCAGAACTCCTCAAATGGACCTGATTAATGAAGACAAGATGATGGAACAGCCCAAATCTGGTCCAGACCTCCAGATAATGACTGGGACCTGCTGGGCATGTCTTCACAGGTCCACAGAGGACAAACTGTGACGTGTTTACTGACATTATCAAACAGGCCCAAACCAACCAGCCACAGAATATACTGTTAACCTGTCAAATGTCTGATGAAGATGAGTGATGAAGATGAGTACCTTGTTGTATTCTATGCCGGTGAACTGCTGGATGAAGGCGCAGAGAGCCTCGGTCTCGGCTTCCGACTCGTTTCCTGGAGTCAGTTTGGATCTGTAGCTCTGAAACATAAAGATTCACCAAATGGATCAGAACAACCCACAAACTCTGAGTCTCTGATGTCGGTTAACCCTTTAAACTCCATCAGATCTCCGAGCACCACCTCTTATCTCAACAACAGTCGGTGGTGTCCGGTAGTGAACATCCCTGCTGCAACACACCAGACTCAAATCAATGTATACACCAGCCCTCAAGGACCAGGATTGAGGATCTCTGCTTTAGGTGATCTATGGAAGTTTTCCAGCATTTCTATCCCGTCTAGCAGGTTTACAATCCAGCTTCTAAATGTAGTTTTATTCAGACTATCTGGTAAATCCACAATGATCCATGATAGCAGCATTATTTATCACGTTTCATCATCACTACTATGTTGCTGAGAGACCTGTATTTAGACCTGGACATGATGATGAAGCCACTTCCTGTCAGACTTTCCACCAATCAGCCTAAACTGTCTGACCTGGACTTTCCACGCTTTACCTGTAACTGAATGAAGGACTTCCTGACTGACTGTCCACAGTGATGGCGGGACCCCTCAGCACAGGCTGCGTGCTTCGCCCCTTCCTGTATGCCCTTCACACAACATTGTCAAATCTGATGATACAACAGTGGTGGAACAGCGGTTCAGGAGCTCGAGCAGGGTGTTCTTCAGACAACTCTGGCTGAACACCATCAAAACCAAACTTCAGGACGGAGGGAGGAAGCTATGCCCCACTTTAGATCAGCAGCTTCTGGATGGTTTCAGCTCTAGGTTTCTGGGGGTACACCTGTCAGACGACCTAACATGGTCCATCAACATGTCAGCAGTGGTCCGGCAGCCTGACAGCGTCTGCGCCTGTTCAGACTGCTGAGGAGGCGCCACCTGGAGGCCAGCCTGCTGAGGAACTTATACCGGACTACAGCAGAAAGCATCCTGGCATTCTGCATCACGATATGGTTCACATGCTGCTCAGCTCAACACCTCTGGCATAACCATACAGAAGCCACTGTTTCTGAGACAAACTGCAGGGTTTTTTTTACCCATACGCGATCAGACTCTTGCATGCACATGTCTAACCCCCATGTTTTCTTTCACTGGTCTTTTTAAGATCAAAAGGAATGCAGAATAAAATATAAATGTTAAGGTAGACACCCTCCCTCCCACCCACCCTCAACATCAAAAGATAGTAAGGAATAAACATGTAACAGGTTCTAAATCCAACGATCACTTTATCCCAGTACTGCTTTGTTTCCATGCTGCCACACCGCTGTGTTTCTGTATGTCTGTCTATAATATTGTAATTCACCAAATGCAGTACTTTTTAATCACCAACGCGTTTGTATATTTTTACATATTTTTTGTTTTTATTTTATTCTATTCATGCGAAGTGTTTTTATTCACTGGAGGATTCATTTATCCACTATTGCACTGGAGAGTAGATCCTCTTTCTAATTTTGTTGTATACTGAAATGTACAATGACAATAGACATCTATTATATTCTATTAAATTGAATAAAAGTGGAAATATGGAAACAGTTTCTGTGTTTGTTTCAATGCCAGCATTTTTTCTCCTGAAAGCCAAGACTTGAGAGAATGATGTGCAGATAAGAAAAGGCACTGTTGATCTGTGTGTTATTTCTACAAAGTTCTGTTAGTGATAAATTCTGCTTTCTTCTTCTGGTCGGCCTTTATGTTGCTATATCATTGATACATTCATTTTACATCATTTTTGCCTTATAATCTGACAAAATATCAATAGGTTCTTGGAGTTTTAAAGGTTAACAATTCTGTCAGATATGTGTGTGTGTGTGTGTGTGTGTTCTCCAACCTGTGTGTACGCTGCGACGTAGGAATGTGAGCCATCAAACAGGACCAGTTGATCCACAGGCTGGTTCTGGTTCTGCAGCTGAGAGCACATCTCAAACGCAACACAGGCTCCAAAGGAATAACCGGCGATCCGGTACGGTCCGTCTGCCTGGAGCTGTCGGATGCAGCTCACGTAATAATCTGCCAGAGACTGGATGCTGTCCAGGGGGGCAGCTGGGAACAGACAAGAGCCAGTCAGTACCATCTAGGTTTTGGTCATCCCTTAGAGTTCTGGTCTAGAGACAGCATCAGGAACTTTCTCTCTTGTCTTTCCGTACCTTTGGTGCACTGCAATCCGTAACACAGCACACCGAGTTTGGAGGCCAGCGTCTTGAAGGCAGTGATGGAACCCTCAATGGGATGGACCAGGAACAGGGGCCTCTCCGGGCCTTGGACCTCATTGAGTGGAGTGACAGTGGGACCGTTGGGGTTCACCAACAGTTGGTTCACATCTGATTCCAACACAGAGCGAACGGCATCCCTCTTGGCTGCAGCATGGTAAGACTCTGGAAGTTTGGAATTAAACAATAAACTGAAACTTTTCAGGATTTACAAAGAAACTTCCTACCAAAATAAGAAAAAAAAAACTCAGTTCATTTAATGTTGACGCGTAAACTCAGATGTCACACAGGTCTCAGTCCATCCTGATGATCTACCCGGAACACTGGATCAATTAGACAGCTGCTGAGTGGTAAAAGGAATAAATCTTTACCACTGGGTCCTTCAGGCTTCTTCTTGGACAACTCTCGCAGCTTGTTAATAGTAAGCTGGCGGATCTCCCTCATGGCCATGACAATGTTGTATTCTCGCTCCAAAGTCTGGCGAACCTCCACACCCATCAAAGAATCTAGGCCCAAATCAGCCAATGAGGCATCAGTGTTCAGACTGCTGACATCCCGTACACCTGCGATGGAAGAAGGGACCGGATTAAACTGGATTAATCTCATTGTGTTCAGATGGAATGTGGAATAATTGAAATTTCAATTAAAAATTCTTACAACTCAGTCAGTCGTTACAGACCTAGTCGCTGGTTACAGACCGAGTCGCTCGTCACAGACCGAGTTACTCGTTACTGATTGAGTGGCTTGTTACAGACAGAGTCGCTCATTACAGACCAAGTCACTGGTTAAAGACCGAGTCAATGATTACAGACAGAACCACTGGTTTTAGACAGTCACTGGTTACAGAGTTGCGATTTTTAGCAGGTACAAGGAAACAAGAGCAGATCACTCGCTTAATTGCATTGGCTTCCAATTCATTCAGAATTTTAAGGTTCTGTTATTTGTTTTTAGATCTCTTAATTGTCTTGCATTAGCATATCTGTTTGACATGGTACATCCCGGACGCCCCTTCTTGTTCTCTCTGGTCAGCTGACCAGATGTTGCTAAATCACAAAAGATAATGAGATTTTTTTTGTGGCCCCAAAACTCTGGAATGAGCTTCCTTTAAACATAAGACAAGCTCCCTCAATTGATGTTTATAAATCTTTTATTTTTATATACTTATTTTATATACTTTTATTTTTTAGCTTTTAACCCAGTGTGAGTTCGACGTAGCTTTTACTGTTCATTTTAATTATTTCTGTCCTGTGTGTTACTTGTGGTGTAGCACTTTGGTGAACCATCTGTTGGATTTTTAAAGTGCTATATAAATAAATTTGGTATGGTAAGGTAAGACAAAACAAAAAAACAAAATAATCAAACAAAAAACATAAATCTGATGTCTTACCCAGAATGTGAGCGACAGCATCCACCAGGTCTTTCTGGTTTCCAGCCTCGCTCTTTACCACTGTCCTCTCCGCCAGAACGAAGCTGGACATCACTGGCTGCTGCTGACACAGGAAGAAGTCCAGCACCTCCAGGCAGGAAGTGATGCGCTGGGGCAGCGTTCCGCCAATAATGACATCATTACCGCCCATCGTCTCCAGCACCACGCCCACATCACCGATGGCCCCCCACTGAACCGCTAAACCAGGCAGGCCATCGTGGCAGCGCTTCTCACAAACACGCTCCATTGTCGAGTTGGCGTAACCGTAGTTACTTTGGCCGGCATTTCCACGGCCGCAGCTGACTGAGGAGAAGGCCACGAAGTACTTAATGTCTGGACAGGAACTTCTGGTCACTCTGAGGAGGGAACAGACACCACAGCATCAGCATCCAGAAAGCAGCTTTAAAGTTAAAGCAGAAAATGGGTCTTACTTGTCCAGATTAATGATGCCGTCACATTTCGGTTTGCAAACGTCAACAAAGAGCTCCGGGGTCAAATTCTCCAGCATCCCATCTTTCAATACCTGATAACACACCAAACACACCAATGAGGGTTTTATCAGCGTAGAAAATGTACAAATCAAGACAATCTCAAACTAATCTGATGGACTTTTGATGTAAAGATGGCAGCATTGTGTGTTACCATGGCCAGATGGAAGACTCCTCCCACTGGACCGAGTGTAGAGGCCTCAGAGATCAGCTGTTCTGCTCCTCTCAGCGTGCTGACGTCCTTTGTCGACACAAACACTGAAACACCCTGGTCCTGAATCTCTCTGACCCGTTTGGCCTGATAACCTGGAGACAGAGAATTCAAAGATAATCTGTCTCAGACAGGTTTTTCCTAAAATATTAATAACAATTAAATGATTTCAAAATCTCATCAACTCATATTTTATTCCCAGTAGAAGATCAACAACATATCAGACGATGAAACTGAGACATTTTACCATGTGATGGAAAATAAGAGCTGATAGTGAATCTGATGGCAGCAACACATCTGGAAAAAGTTGGATGTTATTTTATAATATAATATAATTTTATCAGAAGATTCAGAGAATCAGGAGGAATCTTGCACAGGACAAGGCTGGATGCTGGTGATCTTCTGCATTAAATGCAGACACGATTCTCTACTGGAAACCACTGCATGTACTCGGGAAGACTTCCAGAAACCACTGTCTGTGAACACCGTTCACCCTGAAATCCACAAATGCAGGTTGAAGCTCCATCATGCAAAGAAGAAGCCACATATGAACAGGATCCAGAACCAGCTTCATCCGTCTTCTCTACCAAAGCTAATTTAAAACAGTCTGAGGCAAAGTGGAAACCTGAAGATGTGAACTTTTCTGGAAGCATGGAGGGCGTGTCCTGCAGACTGAAGAGGAGAGGGAGCATCCAGCTTGTTATCAGCGGACAGGTGAAAAGCTGCATCTCTGATGGTATGGGGCTTTAGTGACCATGGCGTGGCCAGCTTCTGTGAAGCTCCATCAATGCTGAAAAGTACACGGAGGTTATAGACCAACATCTGCTCCCATCCAGACCACGTCTCTTTCAGGGAAGGCCTTGCAGATTTCAGCAAGACAATGCTGAACCACATCCTGCATCCATCACAACAGCATGACTTCACAGGAAAAGAGTCCGGCTGCTGAACTGGCCTGCCTACAGTCCAGACCTTTCACCAATACAAATCAGAACTACTTTTTACACCATGCTGAATAACACCCTGGAACTACTTTTTCCAGACGTGTTGCTGCCATCACACTCACTATCAGCTTATATTTTCCGCCACATGGTGAAATGTCACAGTTTCATCATCTGAGATGTTGTTGATCTTCTACTGGGAATAAAATGGTTGAGATTTGGAAATTATTAAAGATACGGTTTTATTTTAGTTTTTTTGAATGCCTGAAATGAAGTGATGCGATGTGCACAACATCTGGCTACCGAACATCTGCATCACATGTTAAAGATCCAGATGGTTTCTGGTACCGAGGAGAACTAGGAGAACTTACCAGCCCTTATGCCGGATCGAGAAGTCAGCACCAATCTACGAGCTCCTCTCTCCATTAGCCACTGAGCGAGCTCCAGACCAAATCCCCCCAGTCCGCCTGTGATGATGTAGGTGTGGGATGAAGGGCAGAAGGTCCTACAGATGGCTGGAAGAGACAAAGGTGAAGCAGACTGAGCACCTGGACCCGGTTCCTCACTGCGAATCTGTGGAAAGACCAGAACTATTGGATCACGAATCACTGCAGTATCATTGGCCATTAGAGGAACTTCAGAGCTCAGAAAAGAAACTGACCTTCAGAAGGACTTTACCGATGTGTCTGCCCTGAGCCATGAATCTGAACGCGTCCTCAACCTGGTCTCTCTGGAACATCGTTGTCCGTAAAGGCTGGACTACACCTCCAATGATGCCATTCTTCAGCAGCTGGGACACCTCCTCCCACTCCTTGTTGCCTTCTTCAAAGAGAGCATCCAGCAGGATCCCATGAAAGGCTACATTCTTCAGGAACAGAGCCATACCTGAGGGGGAGGACAGCTCGGTAAGTCTGCTGCAGGAAAAACTGAACAAAGAGAGAGTCCGGTGGTCCACGCGTCCAGCCAGAGCTTCACCTCAGGGTGGACAGCCGGTCTGAGAGAGTCCGGCAGTCCACGCGTCCAGCCAGAGTTTCACCTCAAGGTGGACAGCTGGTTTGAGAGAGTCAGGCGGTCCATGCGTCCAGCCAGAGCTTCACCTCAGGGTGGACAGCCGGTCTGAGAGAGTCAGGCGGTCCACACTTCCAGCCAGAGCTTCACCTCAGGATAGACAGCTAGTTTGAGAGAGTCAGGCGGTCTATGCGTCCAGCCAGAGCTTCACCTCAGGGTGGACAGCCTGTCTGAAAGAGTCCAGCGGTCCACGCGTCCAGCCAGAGCTTCACCTCTGGGTGGACAGCCGGTCTGAGAGAGTCAGGCAGTCCACACTTCCAGCCAGAGCTTCACCTCAGGGTGGACAGCCTGTCTGAAAGAGTCCGGCGGTCCATGCGTCCAGCCAGAGCTTCAGGTCAGGGTTTAGTTGTATCTGTTTGCTACATGTTGTCAGAACCGTCTCCATCCACATTATAAAATCCTTAATGTTCTAATTTCTAAAGGCAGATTTATGCTTGTGCAGCGTCTGCGTATGGTCTGTTACAGCATAGCTGAAGCTGGAGAGTTTGCTCTAGCACTCGAGCATTGGGGGTTGCTTTGGTGTCGTGTTGCAGTTTCTCTTCCTAATCTGAAGGTGGCAGCAGGGGTGGTATCAGCCGGTAAACTCACATCCGTTCGATATTTTCTATTTTAAAACAACAATGGAGTCCAGTATGGTTCAGTGTCTTTATTAGCTTGTGGAAGAAAATTAAGAACAATTCGATCAGCCTCTCATCATCTTGATCCATTGGTTATTGTTTTTAAAAACAGTGGTTATCACACACATTCAGCAAGAAGATCCAGATATCCAGCAACACGTGATCCTAAACTGACGAATCACAAGGGAGTATCCCTGTGTAACCGTCTGCATAGCAGGGGTGCACATCAGGTCTGGAAGAGCACACATCATGAGCAAGTTTGCATCGCCCCAGGGTCTCACAACACGGGCCGCTTCACGCAGTTCCAGAGGTCTCCCAACATGGTCCCCGAACATGTGCCGGTCCATGAGGTCCCCCAGCACAAGACTGTCTCTGTAGACCCTCCTGCAGGATGTGGAAGCTGTCGATGGTCTTATCCACTAAGTTCTGCCAGTCGTGGGACGGAGGAGGTTTCCTGCTCTGAAGAAGGAATCCATTTGTCTGGTTGGAGACGGAACTCGGTACTTAAACACGTAAACGCATCCTCCGCCTATTAAAGTGATCCATCAAACTCATATATATATACATATATATATATACACATATACACATATATACATATATATATACATATATACACATATACATATATATACATATACACATATATATATATATATATACATATACACATATATATACATATATATATATATACATATACATATATATACATATATACATATACATACATATATACATATACATACATATATACATATACATACATATATATATATATATACATATATATATACATATATATATATATATACATACATATATATATATATACATAC